>WOVY01010695.1:0-90149 GCA_013436015.1 Rhipicephalus annulatus | reverse complement strand
CGGTCGAAGCCACTTGCGCAAACATTTATGCCACGAATCTCCTTTCTGTACCAGTCACCCTATTCCGTGGCGAATGCATCGGCCGCCTTGAGGACATCGATTGTGTTTGCACCAGTCAACTGCCCTATCAAGCAAAAAGCCTTGAGATCGCCAGTGTTACTTCCGCTCTCACATCCGCCACCTCTTCCCTCGACGTCTTCTTCCATCGATTGATCCTGAACCTTCCTGTTGACCAACGAACTCAACTCTTGACACTCTCGACCACTTCCGCTCATCGTTCGACTTCAAACAAACCAGTCTGGGCCGCGAACATCTGCAATGTCCATCGTATTGACACTGGCACCCACGCACCATGGCGTCAGCGTCCATACCGGGTCTCCCACGCCGAACGCCAAGTTATAGACGATCAAGTGTCTGATATGCCTCAATCGTGGCGTTATACAGCCGTCTAACAGTCCGTGGGCCTCCCGGGTGGTACTGGTCAAAAAGAAGGACGGGAGCATCCGATTCTGTGTGGATTACAGGCGCCTTAACAAGATCACGCGCAAAGATGTTTATCCGCTCCCAGAATTGACGACGCTCTCGACTGTTTGCAAGGTGCAGAATTCTTTTCTTCGCTGGATCTTCGATCGGGATACTGGCAGGTACCCATGGATGAAGCTGACCGCGCCAAGACTGCGTTTGTAACTCCGGACGGCTTGTACGAGTTTAACGTGATGCCGTTCGGCCTTTGTAACGCCCCAGCCACCTTCGAGCGTCTGATGGACAACATACTTCGAGGCCTTAAATGGCAGACGTGTCTTTGCTATTTGGACGACGTCGTCGTTTTTTCAAAAGACTTCGATACCCATCTTCTGCGCCTCGCAAGTGTCCTGCATTGCCTTACACATGCTGGGCTCCAACAAATTTGAAAAAGTGCCATTTTGCCGCCCGGAAGCTCACCATCTTAGGGCATGTTGTCAGCAAGGACGGCGTTCTACCTGATCCTGGAAAACTCCGTGCTGTCGCCCAGTTTCCGAAGCCACGACACTTAAGGAACTCCGGAGCTTTATCGGCTTATGTTCATACTTTCGTCGATTTGTCCGTAATTTTGCATCTGTCATGGCCCCTTTAACACGGCTACTTTCTGACACCGAGGGCATTTCGGCGTGGTCTTCCAATTGCGATAAGCATTCGCGAAACTACGTCAATTGCTGACATCTCCACCGATTCTCCGTCACTTTGATCCTGATGCCCCTACAGAAATACACACCGACGCAAGTAGAGTCGGACTTGGCGCTATTCTTGCTCAACGCAAGTCTGGATACGACGAGTACGTCGTTTCTTATGCCAGTCGCACTCTTACTAGGGCTGAACAGAATTATTCAGTCACAGAAAAAGAATGTCTAGCCATCGTCTGGGCAATCACAAAATTTCGACCCTACGTCTATGGCCGTCCATTTGACGTCGTGACTGATCACCACGCCCTCTGCTGGTTATCGTCACTAAAAGACCCATCTGGCCGTCTCGCTCGTGGGCGTTACGCCTCCAAGACTATGATATCCGTGTCGTCTACAGGTCAGGCCGCAAACATTCAGATGCCGACGCTCTCTCCCGCTCTCCACTTCCCCATGAACACGGAAGTACTTCTGTATCCAGCCTCGATGCTGTGGCACTTTCGTACGAGGACATGCCCTATGAACAGCGCCAAGACGCTTGGATAGCCTCTATGATAGAATTACTGTCTCAGCCGTCCCAAGTTACGCCCAATCGTTCACTGCAGCGCACAGCTCGACACTTTACCATCCGCGATGGACTCCTGTACCGTCGCAACTACCTTTCTGACGGCCGCAGGTGGTTGCTTGTGATTCCTCGCCACCTACGTGCCGACATTTGCGACTCTTTTCACGCGGATCCTCAATGCGGCCACGCCGGTGTGATAAAAACGTATGCACGTCTCCGGCTGCGGTACTATTGGCGCGGAATGTACCGCTTTGTCCGACAGTACGTGCGTTCGTGCTCCAAATGTCAACGCCGAAAAAGCCCACCACACATAGCCAATGGACAACTGCAGCCGTTGCCTTGCCCTCCCGCCCTTTCGACCGCATCGGAATTGACTTGTACGGTCCCCTTCCCTATACGCCTAACGGGAACCGCTGGGTGATTGTCGCCATTGATCACTTGACACGCTATGCTGAAACTGCTGCGCTGCCAGAGGCCACATCACGTGAAGTTGGCTTATTTATCCTTCACAATCTCATTCTACGCCATGGCGCGCCTCGTGAGCTACTCAGTGACCGCGGCCGTACGTTCCTCTCCGAAGCCGTACAAGCCCTTCTTCGCGAATGCAACGTTGTGCATCGGACAACCAGCGCATACCATCCGCAAACGAATGGAATGACCGAACGGTTTAACCGCTCACTGGGCGACATGCTATCCATGTACGTGTCCGCTGATCACACAACTGGGACCGCATACTGCCCTTTGTAACTTACGCTTACAACAGCGCCACTCAGTCTACGACAGGATTCTCTCCGTTCTTCCTCCTTTACGGGCGCGAACCTTCCTCATTCATGGACACCATTCTCTTGTATCATCCAGACGCTTCGGAATCCACAACTCTATCTGAAGTCGCCACCTATGCAGAAGAATGCAGGCAACTCGCGCGTTCCTTAACCGCACAAGATCAAGCGTACCAGAAGAACCGTCACGACGAAAACCTGTCTTCGCAGTCATACTCGCCTGGCGCCTTGGTATGGCTTCGGGTTCCCTCATCTGTTCCTGGTCTTTCCACCAAGCTACTGCCGAAGTACGAAGGCCCCTACCGAGTCCTACGTCAGGCCTCACCGGTTAAACTATATTGTTGAGCCGGTTCAACCATCAACAGACCGACGGCATCGAGGCCGCGAGACTGTTCACGTAGATCGATTGAAGCCGCACTACGACCCACCCGTCGTACCCGTTCCATAGGTCGCCAGGATGGCTCCTTTTCTGAGGGGGAGTGATTTGTAGCATTGATATTTGGCACAGGCCGGAACGCCAGCTGAAGAAGAGAGGAAGAGTGTTGTTGCTGCTCGCGCTCGCTCCGCTTGACAGCTGGTCGGTTCTACCGCTACGTTTTCCACAAAGTAAACGTCTCTTCTGCTCACCACTAAGGCGTACTATCAATATATATATATATATATATATATATATATGTGTGTGTCTGGCTTGCTACCCTGCACTGTGGAAGGCAAAATAGGAGACAGAAAAGTAAGAAAAAGGAAATAGGAGAAAGAGAGCGGGCGGAAGCGAGAACACACAAACACACTAAAATGTCACAAGCATTCGACGAGGCGGGTCGATCGCAGAAACTTAAGGAGGGCCTTCGATGCTCTTTGGTGCGAGGCTCAATCTTTCCCCGGTATTCAAAAATTAACTTTTCGAAAAACAGCTGGTCGTCGAGGCGTGCAAACACTGCTGACAGCGACTGTCTCTGACAGTTGTACTGAGGGCAGTGACACGAAATCTGTTCAATGGTTTCGTCAGTGCCGCAATGATCACACGCAGCACTGTCTGTCCATCCGATGTGGCAAGCAAAGGCGTTCGTAAAAGACACCCCAAGCCACATGCGACAGAGAACGGTTGTCTCAGATCTGGATACCCAGATGGAATGGAAAGTCCTTGGTGTGGGTCTAAACAGTGAAGACGGGTGTGTGAAAATCCGGGCATGTTCCACAGAGACCTGGCGACATCGTGCGCGAGCGTATTATTCCTTGCTGTTGCGTCGCTTCTTGACAGTGGAATAGGATCCATCATGCCATTGTTGTGAGCGTTCTTTGCTGCAGCGTCGGCATGCTCGTTATTGATGATTCCGCAGTGGCCTGGTAACTATTGAAAAGTTACATCATGTTCTTTCTGTAGTACTTGCTGATCCAATTCTCTTGTTTCCTGCACCAATTGCTCTTGAAGACCACGACGTAACGCAGTTCGAATGCAGTACAGAGCTGGTTTCGAATCGGTGAAAATGCACCATTTTAAAGGTGCTTCTTGATCAATCATGCGGAGTGCACAGCGGAGTGCTGCGAGCTCTGCGGCTGTCGATGTTGTTTTGTGAGACGTTCGAAATTGGATGGTTTCGGCTTTTGTCGGGAAGACCACAGCTCCTGCAGATCCCCTAACATTTGGGGGATCATCCGTGTAAAGTTTAACGTGGTGTTTATATACTTCGTGCCGCATATGTAGAGTCAGCTTCTTCAAAGCTGGTGTCGAGAGATCCACCTTTTTGCGAATTCCTGGCACTGTCAAGCGTAGGGTTGGATTGTATAAACACCAAAGGGCTGTCAGGATACGTTCTGGAAGTATGGGGCCTGCTGGAAGACGCTAACGGTAACTCAATACTCTCTTACAGAAAAAAGCACTCGGTCGGTCTTCTGGAAGCGAAGCGAGGTGGTGGGTCAGCGTGTGTAGGATAGCAAACCACGTGTGCGACCTCTTAACCTCTCAGCCTTTCCTTCTCCGCTTTGCTGTTTCTCTTTATCACTTTCACAGTCTCGAGGAGACAGACAGACAGATAGACAGACAGACAGACAGACAGACAGACAGACAGACAGACAGACAGACAGACAGACAGACAGACAGACAGACAGACAGACAGACAGACAGACAGACAGAAAGACAGACAGACAGAAAGACAGCCTTAAGCTTCTTTCAGGCTTGGCTTCCTGGAAAAAGCTAGCTTTATTATTATTACTTTGATATTGGCTTCATTCGCTCTTGACGTTATGTATTCAGATGAATTGATCTTTTCCTTTCGTGTAAGTGAAATTATTTCATAATTAATATAATGAAGCAAGAAAAAATGCGTCACCAAAAAGAAAAAGAGACACCTGCAAAGACGTAAAGTAGTAGACAAAATATTACGCTTGCAACACTGTCAGTTGCTGGAATAAAATGGAGATGGCAAGGAGGAGATGATGCTACATGTTGAAAGGTGTAATTCAGCCTTCGGCACTCCCGACTCGAGGCAACTAGTTTTATGAACTCTGTTCGAGTTCGCGTTGATAGAACATACTCTACGCTTGGCCGTTTCTTGCCGTAGAACTGTCTGGGACTGTTCCCTCCAAAGAAATCAGCCGCAGAGCTATATCCCAGTGCTCTTTTCGGAAGGAGCTCCAGACTCCACTTATCCTGCAGAGAGTGGAGCCTGAACTGGTGCTGATAAGAGTGCTGGGATATAGGCTGACAGAGTTGCAGATGCCAGAGATGCAGTGCGCGCATTCATCACGGTGCCGCGAGGAAGGAACGTATACGTACGGTGTCTTCCTCAAGCCGAAGCTTCTCGCGTTTTGCTGAACGTTTCTTTAGTCATTACTCCATTTTTTTCACCCCTTCCCACGCCCACTGTAATGAAATATACAGGTTATTCCTTATAGAACCCGTCAAAAGATTGCTTACGCGCCGAAATGTACAGGCTTTTTTTTACCTGCCAGCTCAGACACAATTTCACGCATACGCTATCGGGACGATCTTCGTGTTACTGCTGTAACGCAGCCGCTGGAGCCTTATAGTTTCCTACATTACTTCCACCCTGTCTTCTTCCTTTCTGTTTGCTTCCTTCCTACTACAAAGAAATGGGGTGCAACGATCGTTCAGCAACCACGAGAGTGATGGGTAGTGCATACATGAGACGAATTCATGGCTTTGTTTATTGTTGCGTTTGGGCCGTTGTTTAGATAAAATATTGGGCTGCAGTGAAGCTCATGAGGTGATTTTAGTTGGTGAGCCTGAAAGGATCAAAGAGGCACAGCAGAAGTTAAGAATATCTTTCACGAGTTTTAAAAGTAAAGAACTCGCTTGAAGCCTAAAGAACGATTATGATGATCCATGTACCGGTCATCACGGCCCATGGCGGCTGAAGTGCCATGCACTGTTGCTCCCATAGAAACCAGAACCAGATTTCCCACTGATGTCTTCTTCTTCTTCTTCTTCTTCTTCTCTTCTTCTTCTTTCTTCTTCTTCTTCTTCTTCTTCTTCTTCTTCTTCTTCTTCTTCTTCTTCTTCGGACTTCTTCTTCTTCTTCGGAGGAGCTACTCTCCTCCTCGCCTCTCCGTCCTCTCCTTCTTCTTCTTCTTCTTCTTCTTCTTCTTCTTCTTCTTCTTCTTCTTCTTCTTCTTCTTCTTCTTCTTCTTCTTCTTCTTCTTCTTCTTCTTCTTCTTCTTCTTCTTCTCTTCTTCTTCTTCTTCTTCTTCTTCTTCTTCTTCTTCTCTTCTTCTTCTTTTCCTTTTTCTTCCTCTTCTTTTCCTTTTTCTTCTTCTTCTTTCCTTCTTTATTTCTTCTTTTTTTCTTCATTTTTCTTTTTCTTCTTTATTTCTTCTTTTTTTCTTCTTTTCTTCTTCTTTTTCTTTTTTTCTTTTCTTCTTCTAATAATCATAATATTATTAATAATAATAACAAATGACCTGAGCCACCTTCTTTTCTTACCCTGGCTATATGAAAGTGTACTCAATCTCCACTCTGTTTGCACGCGTCAGTAATGTGTGATGCGCTGGCTTCGTACGTGTATTAAAGCGGTTGTGACTGATAGTTACCGAACCAACGAGCTTTCATTGACGACGTATACATTGGCTCGCCCGAATGGTGTGGTGTGCTACTCCACACTGCACCACGTTGTCCGATTCGACTTCATCATTTTCTTTTGTACATCTCACCGTGCAATGTCTCGTGGCATGTAGAAAGTTTGCCGTGCACTCGAGGCTAGACTCACTCGTTCAGCAAACACACCCTTCGCGGATTGATTCAATCACGGCTAAGGACACTTCTCCATTACGCAAGGGGATGTCAGAGCGCTTGAGAATGATTACGCGATTGCGACATTTATTGATACGTATATAGTAACGTGACAAGCAGGCGATCGACACCCGGTAATAGGTTTACCAGGTTTTTTCAGAAGAGCAGCAAAGTGTTCTCAAAGACAAGTCATGCATACCACCCGCCCTCATTCGAAAGACTCTATTGACCAACTTGCGAAGATGTCTAGAAAGATATGCTCTTGAATAGCAATTTCAGGGCCGTTCCCATAAATATGTCTCCGCCTGTAACAACTCTACATTTACCATCCCTATGGAAGAGAGAAAAAGAAAGAGAGACTGAGAATCTATTACTGATAGGCTTTCAGACGGCTTCCGCCTCTGCGTGATTAGAGGCGCAACCAGTGACGTTGCAGTTGTTACAGCTTAACTGAGAACAGAATAATACCGGTGAGAAACCATACACCGTAAAAAAATTGAGTATTTGGGGAGTGTTTCTGCTATACAACAATAATCGTTATCTATTTCGAGTACTTTCCTCGCGCTATCCCCCAGGTTTGGATAATTCACGATCGCGGACGGTGTGCGCGTTATCAGTGTGAAACAGCATGCGTGTCAGGAAAATGGCCAGCACCGTATTTTCAAGCAATTAAATGCGAGCAAACCAGTTAGTGATTATTGTTGTGTAGCGAATACTCTCTTTTTTTAGGGTGAAGACCTTATTCAGTACGGCATTATTGTGGTTTGGGTGTGGGTTGGGAAACTGTTCGGCATTCAATTGCCTTGTCACCACCCTTTCTAACTCTACCACTGGGTAAGTGTTGTATGTTGGCAATGGTGAATAATCTTCAACCTTCAAGCTTTGTTCAGTAATGCAGTACCAAACTAACCAGCAAACCACCCTTTCGGTTACGTGAGTTGCCGCTTGGTGTAGGCGACGCCCGGCTGTGTAGAAACTAACGATCACCTTATTGAAGGTTTTAGATTGCTTATCGACTAAAGGGCACGCGTAGTGCATAACCTCTTCACTCTAAACAAAAAGATCGCGTAAAAAGTGTGTAATTTTGTTCAACAACAATAGTCGACATTTGGCTGGCTTGCGTTTCCTTTCGGCGCTAGAGAGATTAGTCCCGCTGATAGCGCGAATGCCGTTCGTGACCTAGAATAGCCGGGCCGGGTGCGTGGTGTTACTGCAAGAAACGGATTGATTGATATTGATTGATATGTGGGGTTTAACGTCCAAAACCACCATATGATTATGAGAGACGCCGTAGGGGAGGGCTCCGGAAATTTCGACCACCTGGGGTTCTTTAACGTGCACCCAAATCTGAGTACACGGGCCTACAACATTTCCGCATCCATCGGAAATGCAGCCGCCGCAGTCGGGATTTGACCCCGCGACCTGCGGGTCAGCAGCCGAGTACCTTAGCCACTAGACCACCGCGGCGGGGCTGCAAGAAACGGAACGCAAAATAGATGACGATTATTGTTGTGGGACAAAAAGACGCCATTTTTACTCAAATTTTATTGCGATAGCAAATATATGGACCTTCTCGGCTGGATTTCGCCGCCGGCGTCGGCGTCGGCAGCGACGTCGATGTCATGCACCGTATATGTATACGTAACTATATATATATAAACCCAAGAAAAAATCCCAGAAAGAAAGACGCCGGCGCGCAGAATCGAACGTGGGATCTCCGTGTCGTGAATGTGGAGCGTTAACCCCTGAGCCACCGAGAGGTACGTCCTTAAACGTTCAAACAGGAAGCTATTGATACCTACCACTTACCGCTGTTAGTGGGCATCTCGGGGGGTGGGGTACTATCGTGTTTTCAGCATTATCAGCAAGATGACGCAGTGAGCGCGCGGTGGCTCTCATCTCTCCCGTGTACTTTGGCCCGCGCAGAGAATAAAGGGGTGTATGCTCAATCGCGCGGCCTTATCTTGCAGTGTGGAGAATCATACATCTTGGCTAGTCTTTGGGTTTTGTAGGAACAATTCTGTTGTAGGTACCGGGTGCACAAAGGCCACTGCAATCGTTGCACAGCCTCCGTTTGAGAAAAAAGCATGCTTTTCAGACACAGTGAAGTAACAACAGAGACGCTTATTCGCGTTCATCTGTACCTGTGAGTAGGTTTCGCGCGACATTTGCGCGTGAGAAACGCGGGGCACGTTTCACTCTGCATGCCATTCTGAGCGTGACCTTCCAATTTGTTGCCATCGCGTTCATTGCTTCGCCTTTTCGGAAAGCTGTCACTTTTAGGGGCGAAGCTCCTTATAGCGGCACCCGTTCGTCCCTCGTAGTTGTAGTAGTAGTAGTCGTAGTGTGTAACCAGTCTTACATTTTGACCTCCAAGGTGGTGCCGGCGAGAGATATCTCCTGTGCGTTGTTTAACAACAAAAAATTCGCAGCGTGCGCGTTAACTAAAAGGCAAATTCTCCTGTCCCTCATTCCCCATTAGCAGCCATTGGCATGTACGTTGAGCACTATATGGAAAGAAAGGGTTGCTACGTTATACTCGCTGGGCGTAACCTCCTTGGTTTTAGAAATGCTTAGCGAGTGTTGGGCCGCAGTGCTATGAATACAGTGAACAAGTATATACCATGAACTCGAGGTGGTTAACGGTGGGAAGTAGACACGAAGTGCAAGCCGTAAGAAAGTGTGCGTGTGCCACCTCTCGTTTAGTCTTTGCAATGTCCGCTGGGTGGCGGTGCATATGCGGAATATATGACGAAAAATGCGAGATGGTGGTACTTGGAGTGTTGAATAGATGGACTAACGGACACACAGACATATGCATGGACGGACTCACGGATGGCTGCACCGACGGATGGACGCATGGACGGATGCAGGGGCGGATGCATGGACGAAGGCAGGGACGGACGCACAGATGGACGTGCGGACGCAAGAAGAGACGCACGGACGGACGGGCGAATGGACGCACGGACGGTCACACAGACGGACGCATGGACGGACAGAAGCAAGAACGGATGGACGGACGATTGCTTCGCCCCACTCTCTGTCATTCACTCCATGGATATGCTGCCATTTTTTTTCATGGAGTGTTTTGTGCACGATAGATATGTGGGGTTTAACGTCCCAAAAGCACCACATGATTATGAGAGACGCTATATAGTGGAAGGCTCCGGCAATTTCCACCACCTGGGTTCTTTAACGTGAGCACAAATTGGATCACATGGGCCTACAGCATTTTCGCCTCCATCGAAAATGCAGCCACCGCAGCCGGAATTCGATCCTGGGACCTGCGGGTCAGCAGCCCTTGGCCACTAGATAACATTACCTTAGCCACTAGACCACATTGACGGGTCTGTGTTTTGTACACGAGCCCTACGAATTATGCTGTAAACTGTCGGGACTCATTAATAAGCATTTCCGGCGCGTTAACACCAGCCGACCAGAGTACGATGACCGATGATTGCGTTGCGAGCGTTACTTGCTTTGCTCAGCACAAGCTCACCAATGAAGCGATAAATTTTTGCTTGACGCTTTGTTTGCTGAAGTTTTCAATGTCGAAACGACGTTACAATGGGTCATCTGACGACACTTATTTGAGTGGGCAGAACGCTGGCCTAGCTAGGTACCCTGTTCAACTTTAATCAGCGGAGAGTTGTTGGTGCTCTCACTTCGCTTCATCCTTTTTGAAGGCAGTGGGAGTCATTTCCCGTAGTTAAAGGTGCTTGCGGCGTCAGATGCTTGGCAGCACAAGTGTCCTAACGAAGGCACTAACACGGCTGCTAGCAGCAGCTTGTTCGCACTGTAACAGAGTCAGCGGCTGGACATTTACTTGTTGCCTATCTGTTTCTATCTGTTAAGCAAACTTTTCGTGTCATTTGTTTGAGATACACGTACACGCAACAAGGACCCCAATTTGCATGTAAACTTAAGTCCATGAGTCCGTGGCGTTTACAACTTATTAACCGATGTTCTGTTTTAAATTCGATATGGCGCAATTATTTCAAGTTAACTTGAATGGACAAACATATGAAAGGAATTTGGTGAAGACCCAAGTATTTGCTCTTGAATTATAGCGTAGTGACTTACCTGTACACCGAATCGCGCTGCTTCGTCATGAACATATCTACCTTATTCATCTTATTTTATCTCTCTTGCAAACCACAAACAAGGGAAAGGGGAGAAAGGGTAAGATCAAAGCTTAGAATAAAAAGATTTGTAAACAAGGGGTGTATGCTGGAGACCAAGTTTAGACAAGTGAACTTGTCTTTTCCAAAGCTGCAACTTGAAGAAGCCGAGTTCACTTGTCGAAACGACGGCTACAGTGCTAACCCACTGTTTACAAAGAGCGGACAAGTGCTTTTCAACTTTCTTTTAATACAAGTATGTATGTAGCACACTTCGGAGTGCCTAGCATTCCCAGAGAATTACCGTATAATGCGCGTGGGCTCAGTTGAAGGGGGGAGGGGGAGGGCTCCCTCTCCTCCAGAAGACCACGTCTTTGCACGTGCATTCTGTTCATAAGGATCTTAGTGAAATTATCAAAAAGTGTGGAGAAGTGTGGGTGGAAATGCTACATTAAAATTTTTCTCCCCCTTTCTCTCCACCGTCCTTACGGAGAACTCTACACACGCCTATGTTCAAAGCTGTTTGTTTCGAACACAAGCAACGAAGAATACCCTCATTGCAACTTAACGCATCGGGCTGTGTAACAGTGCAACGCGACTGCTACGTTCTGCAGTTCGCCGGGTACGACGCCCTCAGTCAGCAAGCTCCTTCGACCCACGCTCTCGCCTCCTTCTTGGCTACAGAAAAATGCGCGAACGTGGGGCATGCGTGGCCTCTTTCTGGACTTGCGCAATGCGGGTTTACCTCCGAGAACATCAAGGATAGCTCATTACAAAGACTTGCTCACCAGATAAAATGGGAGTTCGGCGAAAGTGGTCGCTTTGAATTAAGTTGCCGAGAAAGTCATGGCGTTTAGGGGTAGCTGCTCGTATAGTGAAAGGTTAGAAATACTCCGCTTTCCAGATGGCTTCGCAACAAAAGCTGTATAGTTCTCGCTATACCAAGAAATACATTATAATAAAAAAAGGAAGCCGTTGCCTGCGAGCGGGTCATCGCCTGCACCAATCAATATTAGGATAATAGTCGCGCTTCATCAACTTTCCATGAACTAGTCAGGACGTCACTGCCACCTGTATATTAGTATACAAATGCGCAGTTGCAAGCTATAGCGTTTCCAAGTTCACGACACCTTTTTTTCTCGTTGTTTTCATTATACTCTCGTACAAGCTTCACCCTTTACTCGCAATTATTTGTTGATTTTGAATTCATGTAGCTTAAGAACGTAGCACTTACAGAGATGACGACCTGAGAAATGTTTTTATCGTGTTTCGTCGCGCTAGAATGTTTGTGTGCAATACTAAAGCCATCGCTCAATTCAAAATATTGGGTCACATAACACGATGACAAAAAATTGGCCCCGTATCTGCATCTAATCTGCAAATTTCGTCGAAAGACGATAGTCTTGCGTGTGGAGAGATTGAACAAAACATTTATTTGATGTTCTGCGCAATGATGATGAAATAAACATTTTATTTTTCGAAACAGTGTTCCCGAGTTTGTGAGCTCGGGGTCACCCTAGGTGGGAGGGTCCCTTATTCCAGGAATCCTCTGGCCGCAATCGCAAGAAAAACGGTGAATGGTATTCCGGAGGCGCTGCGTTAGAGTGCCTCGAGCGTGCAGGGGAGGTGAACGAGCGCATCAAGACACGTCACACGTGAGACATGAGAGCCATGTGGCAGTTTTTTTTTGGAAAACAAAAATCGTAGCCCTGAAACGGGCGTGCGCGCCCGTCTCAGAGGTGATAAAGTATAGAACGCAAGGCGGCGGGTAGGTGCCACCACCGTGCCGTCTTAGCAAAGCGTTGAAAACAATCGCTTCTTCGTGCAAGCGTTTCATGGTCAGCGCAGCGTGATAAACGCTGTGGTCCTTAGAATTACTTATGTATGCCTTTTCTAGTAAAAGACGCACATGCAGAATATATACGTGTTGTTATGGTGCCTCCGCTATGCGCAATAATTGCTTTTTGATTGACAATCTCACATGTATGAACGCTAATTTTTGAGCAACATTGGTCGGCGCTGTGGATGGGCTCGGCCGTTCGGGGTATCGGCAGGTGCTGTTTAGAGTGCCCGGTTCGCGGCAACGGTGGACAAACAGACAAATGTACAGGCAGGCAGGCAGGCCAAAGTTTTTGCATCGAAGGTTCCCAAGAAAGACTATCGTCTTCAAAACAAAAATGTTACGAGACCCAGAAGCTCGCCCACTGGAGAGAAAAGCGCCTAACGCCAACATGTTGTGTAAAAAGGCGTGGGCGACGCCCATGAAAGTCGTGAAGTTTTATTCGTTGTCGCCTGTAGCGTTATGTCTCTAGTTATTCATTTCGGCATCGCTCGTTCTTTTTCTCACCTAAGAACTTGCCGTCAAAATTACTTCCACTTTTCCATGCGAGTCTTTTTCGAACAACCGCTATCTCACGGCGCCGGCTCAAGGGGTGTTCGAGATCATTTCCGTAACAAATGATCGGGACTATACGGACCATTATTTGGTTTCCCACAGGAGCGTCTTTTCTGATTGTCTTTTTTCCTCTTTTGCTAATATTCTTTATGTTATTCTAAAAGAAGTCCTGAAAAGGAGATATAACAAGCAACACAAGCAATTGATTGTGCAACTACCTTTGCGGGCTAAAACACTAAAAGACACGTTCCTTTCAATCGCCAAACCGGAAGTTTGGTCCCGCCGGAAGCGTGTACTATCGACGCCTTATAAACGAGCCAGCTCATTTTCTTTCGCGCGTGACTGAATCTATGGCTGTTGTAACGACTACGAGAAACTTTTTTTCGTTATCGAAAGTTGATGTTCACCGCTACAGACTCCTGCACCATGAACTGAACGGTGAAAGTCATGAGCCAGTGCCCACAGGTTACTGCCTTTTTTTTCTATCTTTGACTGATTTGAGCCTAACATGTTTTATTCGTGACACATACGTTATTTTTTGGATGAGAGAGGGAGAGAGGAAACAACTTTACTCAAAGCGAAAGCTTAGTACTGGTGATCTACCACGGCTCTTGATCTGAACTCCACTGTTCAGTGAAAAAATTGAAGGTTGCTTTTCTGAAGACACGCTTTCATGACAGTGGCACAACTATCATCACACGGCCACGCGGTTACCTGGTATGGACTACTTTAAGTATGCTTTTCGTGTCACCATACGCGGTGGTTAACCTTGCCGTTTCTTGTTTTCAACAACTCAATTAACAGCGCTATGGTGGCGTATACAGATGAAAATGGTTGGGTCGGTGTATTCGAGCTTTCGTGACCTCATCAGATCACGTCAGGTGGTATAAAAGCAAGAAAACAACCATTTAACAGCCGTAGGTATCGGCACGCATGTAGTACGCAAAAAAAATTTTAAAGATAAACTAGTTTTGATAGTGATAGCAGTTATACAAACAGTATTCACGCATTTAATCACCGTCTTGTTCCGGATAAAGTTTATAAAAAAAAACAGCAGATCCCACGTACATCGGGAATTGACGCTATGCGAGGCATGTGGAAGGAAGGTGACCGTGTTGTAATTTTTTTTATTGAGCGACACGTCATGAAATGACGCTAAATATATGTACAAATGTAGCATGCACAGGCATATGTTGAAGAGTTGCAGATGTTAATATAACCAGTTGTTCCTACTTGCGCAACGATCTTATCTGGAACATGCTTACTAGCAACCCCAGAAGCTGATATGAAGCGCTGATGCTCGCAAGGATGCTGGCCCTGGACACTGATACATAAATCAACTTCAGCGCATGACAACTATAACCACAATTGACATTAACCCGACGTGATGGCTGTATCAAAGCAGTACATGTGTCATGTTTATAAAATTGAGTAGGCCGCACTGCAACCCCTATTGACGTTTCACGAATATTTGCGTCTATTTGAGAAGTTGTTCCGAGACATGGCGTAGCTCTGTGGTAAAACGATTCATTGCCACGCTGAATGCTTGGCTTTGATTCCGGCTGGGACCCTGACATTTATTCTTTGCATTCGTCGGCTCGACGCTACCGATGTTGGGTATTTCTTAACGCTCGCACGTTAACTTTGCCCATGTGTGTTTTTGCCGTTGCTGGGTAGATACCAACTGTCAATTACCCACGGCACATACGTGCCAGTGCTACATACTTAGGAGCCCGCATATGCCACTGTCTAGCGGCAAGTGTTTGACGACGTATGCGAGGCGAT
This sequence comes from Rhipicephalus annulatus, assembly GCA_013436015.1. Classification (NCBI taxonomy): domain Eukaryota; kingdom Metazoa; phylum Arthropoda; class Arachnida; order Ixodida; family Ixodidae; genus Rhipicephalus; species Rhipicephalus annulatus. The sequence continues at coordinate 75,101 of WOVY01010695.1, read as the reverse complement.
CGTGACATTATTTATGTCTTGACCCACACGTCATATTTGTCATACAATCTTACCATCCCGTGCTAATTTTGGTTCATGCCAATTGAAGGGTGATCATGAGAAGACCCAGACGTAAGCGGCTAGATATAGATGAATACATAGATATATATATGTATAGATAGATAGATACGCAGATAGATGCCAAATGTGCTTGTCCTTGAATACAGAGCACGAATTGCTAGTGCAAGCGGGGGAGGTGCAGGGGGGGGGGTCTGCGTCAGTTGGTAAGCCACTGCGAACTTTAATCATAAGAATGTCTTGATGAAAAGAGAGCTTTCATCACATGGGATGAAAAAGGGAACTCTCGTTGCGGCACACGCTGCTCTCTCACAGCTTACTTGGCGCTGAAGCTGCGAACAGCACGAAAACCGCTTGAGGCTACCGTATTCGCGAACGGCAATGTTTTGTTGCGTTACGCCAGATCGGATCTTAACGGAGTTTGCTGCTTGAGCGGCTTCGTGTAACAATCCGACCTGTTGCTGTCACAATAATACATGACAGCAGCATGTTGGATTGTCACCCTTGCGACACATTTGTGAATGCTCTTTTTCTCACTAACTCTGCATCTTGCTTTGAATTTGCCATTACGGTTGCTGCTGCTGCTGTCTAGCCGAAAACCTCACATTAGGTCATACATGGTGTCATACTCGCACCTTTGCTACGGCTTGGAAAGTGTACTGGTGTTATTTTAGTGTTCTTACCCAAAAATTTCAAAATATAATACATAAGAAATACTTCAATACAAGAAACACACGTGATCAAAAGTAACCCAGAACATAAATGTATCATGTCAGTGCCAAGCGTGCAGTGAAAGACGGTGGATTTTTACGGGAATATGTGCGACTGGATGCTCAGTGATTGGAACTGTACCGTCCGTTAAATGCAGCGAAAAGCAATAAACAAAGCAAATGATTGGATGCATTGACCATATGTCAGCACGTTTTTCGCACGCTTTGACTTGGTTGTGAGATTATAAGTTTTCAATAGTGCGTGAACGCGCAGTTTACCCGTGTTGAGCTGGCACCATGTGTGTGTACAAGAATAACTTTCATCAGAGGCAAAAAAAATGAAAACACCAAATTCCTATACAATCTGCAGTTTTATTCGGTTCCTTAAGCTCAGAGAAGTTTTTTTTGAGAGAGAGTCATTTTTTACATGTTAAGACAGCCTGCTTCAGACAGCCAATTAGCTCTACGCACGTGGGAATTAATCAGTGTATAATTGCCATTGTCCGAAAGTGACATTCGCTGAAAGATTAAGATTTCCATTCAACGAACGAACTAAGCGGTTGCAAATTTGTAACCTATTTGTGTACGAGGGACGTGTTCGCAGCACCTGATCAATCACTTTTCGCAGTTTCGCTTGTGTGCAGAAAAAGGTTCATACCTTATGTATGAAGTTATTAATTTTCCCCGTGTATCATTTAGTACTACTGCACTTCTAAAACTGACAGTGCAATAAATTGAACCCAAGAAACCTTGCTGCGCACAGATTGAGGCTGGCTGATGAAGGTATAATAAAGACACTTCACACGTGCGTCAAAATAAAACAAAATGTAAACGTTGATTTGTTGGGGGTCACTACAGAGAAGCAAGGCGCGTCTTTCCCGCACCTCACGCGAGTCTAGACAGGCGAGGAGCCTCGGAATACTGACAGCTACAAACAAACTCCTACCCGAACCCTGGGTACCTTCACAGGAGCTACCCACACTTATACCCGGATATTAGATGCAAACTATGTTAACAGAAGGGGCGTCTTATAAACATATAATATGGGAAGGCCCCCACTTGTCAAGTTGTTCTCCTGAGCCACTCCAGGAGCGGTGTCGGCTAGTGCTGGGCTCGCCGGTCTGAGACCCAAAATGGGCTATCTAGCAGGCCAGGGAGGCTGTACGAAAACAAGGTCTCCTGGTACCTCCCTGTGTAGTCTAGCCCGGACCACAAACATGCCGGATCCAGAAATAAAGTTTATTCATTCATTTATTGGGTATGTTTCATGTTTTCTTAAAGGCAAGTGAAGAAGAAGTGGGTTTTTAGTATCTTTTCTCGCCATGACAGACCTCTCTCATGATTTGTTAAGCAAGCTTCACTGCGATGTGCTTATCAAACTACAAGTGGCGTATTGATTTTGCAACGACGTCGATGAGGGAGTTTGCTTGCGTTATGACGAAAAAAAAAAACTATGCCAGGTCTGCACGGAAGGCGCACCACAGTCACAGCGAAAGCTAGAAGAGCGACCTTTCAGAGCCTTCGCGAAACACTCATTGGTTAACTACTGCAAACACACTTGCTTGATACCCACTACGTCTTGATACCCACAATTTAATTCCAATCGCAGTTTGGAATAGCCTTCAGGATGAAATTGTTTCTTTGAGAGATCCGGCCAAGTTTCGTGAGCTACTGCAAATTTATATGTTCTCTTGATTTTGTATAAAGATGCTTTTTTCATTTTGTATTTTGCTGCATTTGCTTATAGTGTTTGTTCTTCTCCCTTCCATTGTACAATTTGCTTTGTTTTCTTCGATATATTTCTTTTTATGCTTTATGTATTGTGATTTTTCTGTAACCCCCCTACTCAATGCTTCTCTGGGGCCTGTAGGGTAACATGAATAAATAAATTGGGTAGTAGGCCGGCATTCGCTTTGTTATTTTTCGTCATTCTTCTGAGAAGCGTGGTATCTGCTAAGCATTTGCAAGGAATTTTGTGCCAATTGTTCATGCAGTGACTGACGACGATGAGGAAATATGGCTGGAGTGGGTATGCGCCACAGTTGATAGAAAAACAAGAACAAGGTTTTGCGATGGGTTGGAGCATTGGACGGCCCACTCGTTACGCTATTCGCATTGTGTGGCGACTGGTTAGTTTTTCATTGTCTTAAAACGCTTTATAAGTCGTATTAACGCGATTGCTTTCCAGACATCAAGCCTGCGTAAGGCAAGTTCGACAAGTCACATGCACCAGTCTTGCTCAGTGGTAAAATACTGGGATGGCACCTAGTGGACCCGTGTTTGAGTCCTACTGTGTCATTGGTGCTAGATAAAGCCTGCCTGAGGCATGTTTGACAAGTTAAGGCATCTGCGTAGCTTAGTGTTAAAATACTGGCTGGCACACAGGTTCGAGCCCCACTGCGTCATCGGTGCGAGGTCTTTGTTTCTAATTTCGCGTGATATCGTTAGGGACACCGGCGGCAGCGGCGGACAACTGCGTAGGACCCGAGTTGGGATTTCTTAACAGCTTTCGCTGTAAAATACAATCGAGTATTGTCTGAAACATCGTTATCAAATTCCCTTAAAGAACACATAGTGCTGTTCATTAATATACATGGCGGGTTTTAAGTTGAAAACCGATGGCCTTCAAAATCCACCTGCTCAGTATCTAAACAAAGCTGCTTGGCCACTATAGGCTGTTCGCCCGACCAGGCCACAAAATGCAGGACATCGCGAATACGCGTGTGCTCGCTCTGGCATCCAGGCGTCCGCAGAAATAAATTACGATATTGTTGACAGTATAGCCCCATATATGTGCTATAGTGTCACGCTCCACGTAACCAGAATGAAATAGTAGTCGCTTTGTTCTCACCTCTTTACATCTTTCATGCCCGCACGGGTGTGTGGGGGGCCTCCCCAATTATGCAGTGGATAGGGAGCCTGTGCCTCAAGAAGCTGCGCTGCCCGACCACGACCATTGTTGTGAGGCAATGCAGAGCTTCCAGACCTGTTTTTTTCTGTTCGTAGTCTACTATCGCACGTATGATTCATGTGATACTCAGCACGGGTGGAGCTGCTGTAACTTTTCGGGTCTTATCGAGCTAAAACTTCCCTAACCAAGATCACGAAGGCTGCTTCAGTAAAAACTCACGGCATTGAGAAAAAGAACGCTTTTATTTAATATTTAGGGAGCTGTAACGTTCTAAAACTTCTGCATGAGTGAGTTAGTCTTATCGTTTCTTCAAGCTATATTCACTTTTAATTATTGATTGAATGACTGAAACATTCACTTTTCTGGGACTTGTGCTTAGAGCTGTGGCCATTCTGGATCCATGGCAAAGCACCACTTATGTGTTAATCGCTACAAATGTGCGGTTGACGTTCTTGCGGCCCAAAAGCATTAATTAATCGTTGCAACCAGTGTAATAAATATGTGTGCGTGTGGCTGTATGTACAGTGGTATATTTATCAATGTAAATATTATAGTCATTCTCCAGCCCCTAGAACCGGGCTATAACATCTCTACAAATTTCTTAAAGCGTTTCTTTCTCTCTTTTTTTCCTTAGAAGCAATGTGTATTTTGTTATATTCCTATGTCTTTTTACTTCATTAGCTTATGCTTTTTGTGTTTACATATGGTTTCATTATAGGTTGATAAGATGTTCTTGCCGGGTGAAATATTTTCTCAGAATTTCGTCACTTCTCAAACATCACCTCATTTTCGTCATTTTTGCTTCTGTCCTATATACATTGCAAACTGCCCACGGTGAAAGCTACGCACACACAAGAAAATGGCGTTTTGTTTATCTGAAGGCAAGTTTCTTCTTTTTAAGTCGAGCTTTCATGAGTTCTTTTATTTCGGTTGCATTGGCGTAGTTTGACATAAACCCTGTAGTGGTGAGTGTACAGAAATGCGGATTTGCACAAACGAGTCCTTAAGCACCGTATACAACATGCGGCTGCAATTTAACGTGGCATTTTAGGCAGGTGCAAAACTGCAGGCAATAATTAAGCAGTAATTAATTGTATATAAGTAAACAGTGCAAACGATGTTACTCTATACAGGCGCAAGTGAAAGGGTATCACATTTATTCGATTCACTCACATAGGTGGGACACTGGCGGCGAAAAGTTGTCGGCCTTCGACCCCTTATGACGGAGTGTTTCTGTGGATGGGCGAATTGATGCGTCGCGTAAGAGAGTACAACATATCAGGCCACAATTTGTTAGGCGTTGGATGCGATAACACCAGTGGTGGGCCAGCGACAGGTCACTAATTCTCGCGCTAGAGAAAGCAGAAACATTGCACGCACAGCACGAAATTCGAGAAGTTGTAGGGCTATAAGCTGCTGCCACTGTTCGCACGTGAGAGTAATTATGCCGGATGTCACTGCCTTCGGGAAACATGTACCGTGTGCAGCCTGAACTGACTATTACGCGCGTTTGCAATAAGGCAACGTAACCTGCTTTGGTAAATGCTCTGTGACCGAAATAATGAATTGTGCGATGGCTAACGGCATAAGTAAAACTATTCGCTCTCCTGCGTTACGTCTAGACATTCATTCATTCATTCATTCATTCATTCATTCATTCATTCATTCATTCATTCATTCATTCATTCATTCATTCATTCATTTACTTTTGCTATGAACATTTTATGCAACGGGAGCTTTTTACCACCCCCACCCATTTCCTAACGCTATGTATAGCAGGCGAGAAAATAGATTCAGGTGTACCTCGCAGTTTTCCTGCCAGAATAAACCTTTCTGTATCTTTGGTTTTACCGGTTGAAAACGTGGATCTGCCAACAAATCGAGGTTTTCAAGAAACTGGCGACATCATTTCTAGTGTTTAGCTGTAGTCTTTCAATGGCGTTGGTTTCGGCTGAGCTTTACGGTCATATTCATGAGGATGAGTGTCTTATAGGCTGGCACCAGGACAACTAGAGCTAACGCTGAAAAAACAAATGCACTTTAGTAGCCGCCTAGAATGACCACGTTAGACTGTGGAAAAGACTTATGTTTTAATTACTGTTTTTAGTCACGGTTTGCACTATGGTTGCTTGAACAGATCACACCACAAGACGACCACATTCTTTGCTTAGGTTTAGTTATTTAGTTATCGCTCCGTTACACTGTAATTATATTCAATACAAAGCGCTCCTGCAGTGTTGGAGGAGCTTCGGCGCTGTAGATCATTCTGTTAAGGTAACGCGTGCAACGCGAACATTATAGACTATTCTAGAACTTATACGGCTCTAGAACTTATGTATCAGTGCCAGTGTGTATCGCTGTAATCTGAGTTTCCCATTACTAGCCGCAAGTTCGGCCCAAATAAACAGTTTTATCTCATGCATATAGTCTGCTCCCTTCATTCACGTCTCGACTCCGTGACAATATCTATGTGATCAACTCCTCCTCAACAAACAATTCAACAAAAGCTTGGTGAGATCGGTAATTATCATAGCTCATTTACTACCCTTTTGTGCTGGAATATGGCTTTACAGTTACGTTGTTGCATGCACGATTCAAAAAGTACGCCAGTGGTACGTCTTGGTATTTGTTTATTTTATCCGATATGAAAAGAAAGCCTCCTTGGCATGAAGAGAAAAGATTCTTAAGATTTTTTTCATAGACAACAAAATGACAAACGAAGTGGTGATTAATGCGCCTTTTTTTCTTGATCGTAAGTTCTCACAACCTATACATACTCGTGTTATTCTCTGTGTTGATTCTAGTAGTCTCCCAGAAACCACGTGAACAACTCTATAAGGCCGTGTGGAGCCGAAGTAGTCTTCGAAAAACAATCATGTACAAATGCCAACACGCTCGCACGGATCTTATACATTCACAGTGAGGGCGCTAACATCGAAAGCAAACATAGCGAGAGTGGATTGTGGGATTCATTTAGTCTTTTCAGGGCATGGGGCAGATCATGATTATATAAATGCTCTCCAGAAGGCGTTGCTGCTTCTCATCCAACGACATTCTTCAGCTGCAGCTATGTTCATTGGTCGAGGGCTCGGCATGTCATTTTGTTTACATGTCACGACCATGGACCGCGGTTACTAGCAGATGCCCTTCTGAAACCTCTATCAAAACACGTCAAAGAGGGGACTGCATGTTCCTTGCGCATTCCAAGACACATTCAGGATGAAAGTTGTGCGTGTGTCTTTTCACTTCTTTCTTCCGCTTCATATCTTCTCTAAATCCTTCTCAGTTCTCTAAGCAACTTTCATTTTGCAACCTCTCTCTTTGGTAGGGTATAGTGGGGTGAAATGCGACAAAAGTTTGAAAACAGTGAATGTTACTATTTTTTTATTTACCCATAAACGTCAATGCAAAAACTTTCCTTTCAATACAAGGCTTGTGCTGCATAAATGTGACAATACTGGCACAGTTCAAAAGGGTGTTTAAAAATGCACAAGTTGTCTCATTTTGCTCCAACCTGCGGGGAAAAAAAAACGAGACACACCATGGGGCGACAGGAGACGGTGTGAAAATAATTCATACCTTCAAATTGTGCAGTCGAAGCACCTGAAGTTCACTCCGTGGGCCGCCACGCAGTCTTCATGGGCGCACTCCTTGCACTCCACGCAATGAATTCACACAGAACCCGGCCACTGTGTAGCTCCAAAACTCCTAGCAGATCAAGCACCCCTAGTCATTCCTTGTGCTAATTGTGTATTTGTTGAACACTTGCACTTCATTACATTATTCAATGAGTGTAAGCTACATGTGTTTTGACGCATATGCTTCACCTCTTTTTGTCATTTCGATGCAGAACTGCACGGGTATTTTGTGACTTTCAACTTCGTCAGCCAAGCTTTGCGAGGCGGTGAGTTTCAGATGTTCTGTCACTTGTTATTTTTACAATTTGGTATGAAAAAAGACATTGAGTTGAAGATTTTTTCAATTTTTCATGCACCTCTTGAGAGAATTATTGGGAACGTGGTACAGCCACGATGTAGCGCGAAGGGAGTGAGTCTTGTCCTCAACAGAAGTCAGTGGCTTTTCTTGTCGTATTCCACCTATAAGGCTCTTTATAATATTCTCATGAATGTCCTAACCTCCCTAAACAAAAAATATAATATACAATAATTATGAGTAAAAATTTACTCTCAATAAAACACTTTCTAAGGCCGTTAGATGCCTTTTCGTCGCATTTTGCTTCTCCCACATGCCCGCATTAAAAAAGCGTTTCCGCTTTTACACCATGCACCAAATAAACCAAACTTTTGGTGGCATGCAGCTAGTAGTATAATGTGACGAAATAAACACGAAAGTTGTCGTACTGACGTTGGAGTAGCCTCATGCGCAGATCCAAAAATTTGGCCGAGCAGAACTTCGCCCATTTTTGATGGGTCACGAAGACACCGATACTTGCCGCGTAATTTTTCCCACGTCACCACTGTGACTAACGACGAACTTTTACACATAAAAATGTAAACAATTACTATAGCACTTACCACTGAAATAGAGAAACAATTAAAAGTAACCATGGTATTAGCTTCAGTGGTCGGTAAAGTGAAAATGTCGTGTTTTGTCTTGTGCCCCATTTCGCCCCACCCTACCTCACTTCTTTGTTGCAGTCCTTTTAGGTCTGGCTACCCACACGCACACTTTGGCCAAATTCGCTTGCTGAGTCGTATTTAACTTTTGAAAACCACAGCCTTACACACCCGAAGTCGCGTTGTATGGCCTTCTTACAATATTCGCGTGCCGCTAAAAAACACAGTTGATGCCTCAGCATGCAATCGTCTAAACCACATTATTTCATGTTCAACAATATGCCATCTGTATAACACGACTAGCTATGCATTGGGGTTAAAGAGTTCTTCTCCCCGGCCGGCGTATTCATGACTTTAAGTGCTGACTACGGCCTAACATGGATATGATCTTTTCAAAAAGAGGGTACGCTCTACACATATCGTGTACACTTCTTTAAAAATGTGCTCACTACTGGACACATCTTTAAGCTTTTTTCTTCTTTTTTTGAGAGCATCAAACTTCCTGACGTCTGCGACTAGTGCCAAGTTACTCTTCAGATCTCTTTGTCAAGTGAGTGACAGTGGAAATATAGGCAAGATGTCGGTAAGATTTCCAACACTTTCACATCGTGTTTTCTCTATCCAGGCACAATAATTTGGTGCTGAAAGTCAACAGAATGAAAATACCGAGTAAACTGTGACGGATATTAGATACGTCAACACTAAAGTAAATGACGACAGCCGCTTAGGCTGCGACACTTGCAGGTAAGTACGCCAAACGTACGCCTTAAAGCGACTGAGAATCTGTGTTGCGAAAGCCGAGTGTTGTAAGTTGAAGAAAAAAAAAGTATTCGGAATTGGCAGTGTAAAAAGCTGAGAACACCTCTTAAACATGCATAATGGCAGACGCACAAAGAAAAAGGCAAAAAATAAAACTACAATTCATAAAATGGGAGCCGCACTCACACAGCCAACGTATCGCAAACCAAACAGTTAAGAATGACAGGAAAAAAAAAGAATAACAGAGAAGTAAGGCTTTGATTGACGTCAGGTGACAGAAAAGAGGTATGGGAATAAAAGAAGGAAATGAGCTTGTCGAGGAGCATAAAGAATGCACGAGGTAAAAAAAAAGAAAAATGAACAGGAATGAGCTGAGAACACTTGGAAAAGTGAACAAATCACGGAAGCCAGTCTGGCATGCCTGTTTTTTTTAAAGTCTTCCGAGATCCTCTCCTGGCCGCTTCTCACGAGAGTTTATTGGCTGACGTGTTTGCGAGCTGTCGGCGTTACTCTACAGCTTCCGTCTGAGCTTTCTCCATAGCTGTGGTCAGAAACGAAGAACTCGGTGCAGTGACACTCTGACGTTATCCGTGTTTTCTTCCGAAAGTTCACCTTTATCTGACACGAGCCAGAGGCTACGTACGAAGGCAAGGCATCAACGCTGAGAGTGCTGGAGGATGGAGGCTTAGGGTGTGGGCGGCAAACGTAAACCTTGCGGAAAGGTGAGGTAGGCCTTGTCAGCCACTCCATTCTATATAGAGCAGTCGGCACACTGGCAGTCTGTGTTGCTCCTAGGCTGGCATGTATGTTGACGGCAGAGCACCTTTGCGTTCAGGTGGGCCGTGCACGAAAAAAAAAAAACGTATTCACATGGGTAACTCAAGGCTTCCGCGTAATTTTTGACGTAGTTTCATGCGTGCTGGTTAAGAATGTAAAAAAAACGATGCAATGTCCGCATCGTTCACAATAAGTTGGAGCTTTCTTTGGCGGTACCTTCCAGAGTTTGTAGTGGAGCTTTGTGCATACATAAAGGTAGTTATTGAAGATAACACGCTATCACAGTTTCTTGCCTATACGGGTTGTAATTTGATATTTCAGTAAACGTTACGCTAAAGACAGTTGAATTTTCTTAGCACCTTGTTCTCCAGTAAGTAGCTTATACTGCAGATAGACTCAAGCGTAAAGCACTTTGGCTGCAGCCGTATTTCGTAATACGGCTGCAAGTGTTCATTTGTTTACTAATCTGTCTTACTTGTGTATTTATTTCCTGCTGTGGCACAGTTCACCCCAGCATAAAAAAACTTCCTCCCCCTCCCCATATTTTTTGTACGTGTATACACAGATTCTCACAATAGGAGTCTAACATATGTAACCAAACCATATGCTTAATGTCAATAAGGCAGCTACATAAAACACTAATAACAATAATAACACGAACGACACGTACATGGGACGGAGTTTAACAGCTCATACTTTATTCTTGGGATACGCATAGAATAAGCATTCTTTGTACGAGAAAGTTAATTCTCTCACAGTCAATATATACTTAGCCCCGCCGCGGTGGTCTCGTGGCCAAGGTACTCTGCTGCTGACTCTAGGGATTGAATCCCGGCTGCGGCGACTGCATTTCCGATGGAGGTGGAAATGTTGTAGGCCCGTGTGCTCAGATTAGGGTGCACGTTAAAGAACCCCAGGTGGTCTAAGTTTCCGGAGCCCTCCACTACGGCGTCTCTCAGAATCCTACGGTAGTTTTGGGACGTTAACCCCCCATATCTCTCTATCTACTCCCAATACTTATTCAAACATTGGTATACAGCCTGAGGTCACCATATGTTCCTTGTTCAAAGATTTAGAATCATTCTATAAGTACATAATTTCAAAAACACCTGTCGTCTCTGGACTAAGTCCGCTGCAGTGAATCGCTGGTCAATGTCCGTACTTTGCTTGTTTCCAGAAACAACGTTGGCCACGGCTTTCGCGAGCACTCCTCATTGCTTTGTTGCTTAATTGGTTGTACAAAAGATCAAAAGACTCGCAGTTATGTGGCCGAAGCAGCCTGAATTTTTTACCACCCCCGTAGGAAACTTTAATACCGACTTACGGATACCGTGAGTCGTTGCGTTTTTCTTCCGTGAAGTCGGTTTATGTTTACGCCTGAGTGGTGGCTTTCGCGTGCTGTATAGCGCTGGAGTGAAGCGCGTCACATTTGGATGGCAGAAATCAAGGGCCATGAATACATCTAGCCAGTTTATTGCAAGCACCGCGCTCAAACTTACAGCAATCTGAAGAATTCTTACATGTGACCTCGGAACGCGACCGAGATCTGATCGCTTGACTTCTCCAGCTTTCATTTCTGTCCAGTTGGAACAGTGGTTCATCCCCAGAATTTCGGAACATCATTACGTGGTTCCATGTCTGGACAGCATCATTACCGTCCTCTCATAATGAAATCAAATCGGCAAAATAATATCCTATCTGATAAAAAAAACCTAATTACCAAAAACTACTGTATGTTTTATACAGCAAAGACTCACTGCGACATTATGGCGAAGTCACATTACCGCGCTACAAAGAAAGTCCCTTCAGAGGGAAATTGAATACAGCGCTTAAAAAATAAAGAACTAGGCCCATCTCCCCGAAGGAAACCCTGATAGAATGCGAAGCAACAGCGTTGCGCAAGGGTGGCACCAAGGGTTGAACGGCACTAATGTGGGTGCTGCGGTGAGCGCAGGAAGATTTGTTTCAAGCGATGGCTGGTGTAGGTCTTGTAAGTGACAGGTACAGACATTTTTCAACGTGTTAGTCGTGCGTTAGGTTTAGTGCGCGTGAACCAACGAGTCGTCGGTGTACCGAGTGCCTGTCGCGGCAGGTGTTGTGGGCGAACGGACAACGCGGCATCAGTGGGCGCCGCGGCGAGTGAGATGCAGGCAAGAAAGAAAGTGACGTCAGCACCCCCACAGTGCTGACGTCACGTGACCTATTTGGCACCGCACCAACACCTGCGGCACGCAGCGCGTTCGCATGGATGGACAGCGTTACGCAGGCTAATCAAAAGCTGCTTGGCATCGAAAAAAATGGTTCCATAAACATTGTAAAATAATGAAGACTCTGGGAAGTGACGAAGTTTGCGGTGCGACACTAAATTTATCACAGGGTTTTACTGGGCCTCTCTGGTACTGTATTGAAAGTCGTTTTTGCTGACTACCTTCTTTTCGTTACATATTTTTTTGTGCTTATTTCCCATCCAGCTGCGGCCAGCTACCACTATCCCCAACCAAAGGTGGCGCTACGTGTTCATGTCCCCAAATCCTGGTTGTGACAATGCTCGCCTGTGATCGCGGCCATAGAAGGGCCGTGTTGTAAAAGGGCGTGTGCTTTGATTTCAATGCACGTTAGAAAACCCCAGATAATTGAAGATTTTGGAACCATCCACTTCAGCGTGACTACTGATCATATGAAGGTTTGGCACATAAAAACTTATAAATTATCAAGCTTTTGTTCTTGCAAGACTTCAGCCGCAGTTGCATGCTCAGCGCGCTTGCCCATCTCGCTAATTTTGCAGTGCAAGACATGATCACGTACATGTACGCATCCGTTTCCGCCTTCCTATTGCTCTGGTGTGCAGACGTGCGGTTGGTTTGACCACGCTTCTCTGGCTGGAATCACGACTGATTTCGGCATTGTTTCAGAGTGAGCTACGAGACTGTAGTGACCCGCCAATCATTCTGTGGGATATTTCGCACCAGATAAAAACGTTTTCGCAACAGAGACAAACAGAAGATGACGTTTGACTCCACAGCGAGGCATCCTACACACACTCTTTCTATCCTTGTGTGTTCTTTGTTTTCATGTTGTTAAGCTACAAACACCAAAGCGAAGACAAGAAGTGAGGCCTGTGCAGGAATTGTTCATATTCTGTACCTACCCTGGGGCGACAAACAGGTTCTGTGCTCAACTTTCTTTTTGTGGGGCTTTTGTACTGCCGACCATACGAGAGGGAAAAAAACCAGAGGCACAGAAAGATGTCGACACGAGACGCTTCGCCTGCAGCGGGCATCCATGGGCCAGGTCTTGTGAGACGACGTTACTAGACATCCGGAAATATCTCGGTACCCCAGAAAGAGGAGGTAGCAAAACAAAAGAATGGATCGTGCCGCAGAGCCTAATCACTTATATCGACCACAAAAGACGTTTGTAGGCACGTGCGCGCAGTTCCACAGTTGATACCCGCGGGCGAACACGTGCGCTTATTATGACGATATTGCTAGCGTTAAAAGAGACGAAGACGAGGAGAAGGAAAACACTGGGATCTCGCTAGGCTTCAATGAGACTTGCCTGCATTAGACATGCAAGTATATATACGCAGAAATTGGCGACCACATGCTCAGAAAATCTCCGCCGCTGAACTCATCAAAATAGGTTGACGGAACGTGTGATGTCAATCACTTTGCAGATAATCGAGCTAGTTTTCAAAGAGAATAAGTCAGGGGCTGCTAACACACGTGGCAGTGTTTCTTTTTTATTCTTGAGCCCTTCATAAATTTCAATTTTTGTTTATGTGTAACTGAATGTTGAATATAGTAAAGTTTAGTTGAAGTATAGCATGGTCTCGTATTGCTTTTTCTCGTCCCCGTCTCGTTTTACGCTAACAACCATGCCATACATATTATGCTAGAAAATAAGAGACCCGTCTTTCCGCCCTAAAGCACTGAGCGGATTTTGACTATTTCTGCATGCCACGTACAGCTTCCATTTAGAAGAGCACTTAGTTCGTTTTCTTCTTTCAAGCTTTTTTAAAGTTTACTCCAGCTTGCATAGAGAATATTCTAGCATTACAAAGGCTTATGACCACCGAGGTGGCTGGAGAAATATGGTGCACTGCTGTTGACACCTAAGACGCGGCTTCGATTCCAGCCAATGTCGTACATGGCATTTTTATGGAGGCGGGATGCTGAAGACCCGTGTAATACGCGACGTAAGTTAACTGAGGTGCATGGTTGAAAATAATCCAGTGCCTTGCACTGTACTGTGTCTTTGATATCCCTGCACCGTAATGTATATTTTAATTGGTTTTGACGTCGCTTTGCGACGTCTAACCCTATTAACCAAACAGGAGGGTGTGGTTGGGAACAGGCAAGACACGTGTAATATTTATAAACGTAAAAGGGGTGAATTCCTCTTGTGGTAATAAACCAGATTAAGACAAAAAGATACTGGTAGTCAAGTGAGAGAAGGAACCAGAGTTTAAACTACGCATCCAACAACGCGCTGACCCACCCTTTGTATTTGACTTACTCCTCCCGAACGGAGGAAAGCACCTCTGGCGGTAGCCCAGTGTAGACACGCAAACATTGCGCAGTCTCCTACGAGAAGCTATCAAGATTAAGCCACGTGATTGAGTGGTACGGAGGCGAGCACTATCCCACGGCATCCGTTTGCAACACGAGGCAGGAGGCATGGCCTCCGAGATAGTGCGCTAGCAGAAGACTCCCCATACAAAACTAGCAGCTTACCGTGCACAAATACAACACATGAGCGAAGTTCGTTAAATATGTGACGCAATATACTATCTATGTGTTGAAACTGTCAATTAAATACATTTTAAGCAAATATTTCTGCTTTTTGCTTGGTCATGAAGAAGGCTACATTGTGCTTGTGCAGGGGTATTTTGAGGGGCGTGTTCGGAGAACGCACTGCTACGAAATTAGTTTAGAGGTGCGAAACTGCTTCATGATCACGTACGCATCCACGTCGTTGGACAGGTTACACGGAAAGTCACTGCACATCTTTTGAACGTCTACCGGTGCATTGACGCACTGTTCCCTGACTCTGTATTGTCCACCTTGAAGGCAAAGGTACGTACATGAAGGGGATTCAAGTGAGATTAGTTGCTTTTTGACGAGGTTCAGTGGGCCCCGGAAACTCGTCGATAGTTTTTGTTTCAAGGAACATATACGCTCGTAGCGGTTGCCGGGCATCATAAGATCCAATTGAACGAATTGAGATTGTTGTGATTGTTTGCATTTATTAGCTTTCACAAGCCTTAACAAATAAAGAAAATTTAAATACCATTTTAAAGAATTTCTCTTTAGCTTATATGTCTTTTCTTATTCCTTATTTTGTGAATTTCAAATCAGGCGAAGCGTGAGCAGTGATTGACTTGCGTTCGTAGCGCTCGCCTCCGCTTCTTCTCGCCTCTCGCTTAGCAATATCAGAAGTTTGATAACGCTCAATGATTTCGCTTGGTAGGTGTGTCGACTCCGGGCAAGATAAAGACAGCAAGCTTTGGTGGACAGAGAATGGAGGCCGCAGTGAGACACGCCGAAAAATCAGCCATGCATTCGTCGAAGGTGGCTGTGTCGAGCAACACAAGTTTTTCGTGGCTCTGCGGCATGCTAACTCGAGGATTTCTAGTTCCGTGAAGGGTTTTCAGCGTTTCCCAAAGGGAACGGGTGAGCACAAAAATTTGGACCCATTATTCAATCGGGTAATAATTTTTATGAGTACATAAGAGTAAACCTGCGCAAGCCTGACTAGACAGACAGAAGGGCAGTGTATAGCTTCACTGATTGGTGAAGACTGCAGTCAAGCTTCGGTCGGGAAAATGCGTTTATTGAAAGGCTTGAATTCGAGTTGTCTCGGCTACATAGTTCTTTTTTGTTTCTTTTAATTTCGGCGTGTTGTTAGAGTGATTCAAGTAGTTATTGACTGCTTTGTGCTCATGAATTTTTCAAGAACAGTGGTTTCAAAATTTGTGAGTATTTACTTCTAATATTGTCACTCAAGCACACGTGATATACCAAAAGCTTCTAAAAATAATTAGAGAATGCCTATGGAGCGAATATTTGACATCATCATCAAGGCAAAGCAGCTGACCTGACGAACACGAGATGACTTGCAGAAATACTGTTTCCAGCGACGTTGTTTGTTGAAAACCGTCTGATCACTTCAATCTTCTCTGTTTCTCTGCACTTCAGTCTCGTTTTCTACTCTAGTTCTGTGCGAAAACTATGCGCGCCGTCATTACGAACGTGATTGAGTCAATTACGACCTGTTCTACTTACGACTGTTGATAATTTTCGCATAGGTTCGGATATCCTGGGTTCAACGCTTGCTCATTATGTCCATATGTAAGCCGTAAGTTAAAGCTGCTTTTATTGATTGACGCTTTCACACTGCAAATATGCTTGTCTTTTATACAAAACGTGCAATAAATGAAGTTCAATTTTTTTGTACTGATCGGGTTTGGTCTTACTAAGAAATCAGTCAGCTTAACGTTTGCCTTTTCCGAAAACACAAACAAAATTAAAAAAAATAACAAAATTGTACGAATGGCCGCATCGCCCGAGCAGCCAGCGGGCCCGAAATAAGGCACGAGCGCATTTCGCTTGCATGCGAAATCAGAAACGAGGGCTTCTGATGCAACCCTCCTGCTCTCGACTTTTTGTCCTTTCCCTCTATTTCGGCGCGTCACTAGTTAAGTCATGATAGGAATTTTTTGTTCGTGATTTATTTCTTGTAGGATGCCCGGCAAGCTCCAGTGATAAAAGCTCGCCGAGAGCGAGTACATAAGAGGTATAGAGAGTTTCCGCCATTTGATTCAGGTTCAGTCTAGGCAATTGATGTGGTTTGGGCGGGTAGAAGTTATTCATCGCACTAAAGAGCGGCCCATTGTCCCGCAATAGTGATGCGTTGCACGGCCGGCACTACTCAAACTTGGCGTGGTACTTGGCACTGATGGGGAACGCTTCCCCAGTACGGACTATACCACGTCGACTTCGAGTTCACATTTTGCCTCGTCGTGAATACTACTGACGAGACAGGTTGTTTGTGCTTAAACCGGAGTCTCTTGCATATGCGGCAACTCTGACCGAGACTACATTTGCTAAACTTGCGTCTGAAACGAGGGTCGGTACCGATGCTGAGGTGTGGTGACCCACTTGGTCGTTTTACAGTCGCTTCACGTGCTCGGTCCGCCTGCATTTCTTGGGCAATCGGTTGCTGAGAGCACGACGTGCTGAATTCTGGCTTCCAACGCCTCCCGTTCACGCAGGCCTTCGTTGCGCGCACGCTGTGCCCGATGACGGCCGCTTTCAGCGTGCGATTTTACAAGTGCCTTGCGGAGGCATGCTTCTTTTGCGCGCACGGGGGCGCAACTACAGGCCTGATTTCGCAGCTTGCTGGCTTTCGCGAAAGTGGTAGGGTGTGAAGCGGCTGACATGCCACGCACACCACAAAAAATTGTGGTGTGCGTGGCATGTCAGCCCAGGCAATGGACCAACCGCTGGGCGGGTGACAGGGCAAAAGAATACAACCTCCAAAAGACAAGGAGAAAAAGATGAAGGGAAGAAATCTTGTCGCCTAAATTTGAAATTGTTAAAACTTAAAACTCTACGTCAAGTAAACACATAAATTACCTAACATTTCAGCAATATTAACATTCCTGCTCGTGCTTTTCCTGCTGATAGTCAGATCATCTTTCACTATTTTTTTCTTACTCCATACTATCCAACACTCTTCCATCGACGCTATGAAACTCTCTCCCATCCTTCTGCTAAACCACACATCATTACTCACTATTACTTTCCAAGCCATGCATACATTTCTTGTCACTCAGATCCCCTACCTGACCTCTTTTCTTATTTCAAACTGAAACCTGCAATACAGTAGTGGAGCAGGTGGGCGCCCATGGCCCTCTCACATCAAGTTTGTCGCGGCGCACCACATGGCATCTGCTGCTGCACTTGCGCTCGCCGGCAGCGTGCACCTGTCCTGGTCGGCGCGCCCGCCCTGCACTGGGATCTTCGCAAGGCTGCGACAGTGGAGTGCCGGCCTAAGAAGCTCCACTTCTAAAAAAAATGTAAATAAGTGCAATAGTGGTGTGACGTGTTCCACAAAGAACAGGTCCTCTAATGTTGGTACATAAAGAAACAGTCGCTATGCCATTGGTTCCTTCTACGTTTTTCGTTTTTTAACCAGCTCCTCAAAATTCGATTGCCTTCTTGCGGCTAGTAGTTTATACGCACATGCAGCTAGAGTGCGCTTTCATGAGTCCCTTGGTGCTCGTAATGTTCAATTGTTTTACAAAGAGTGCCTAACTTGGTTGCGTTTACGCACGTGTGACGACTCTTGCTTCCAAAGAAGCCTTCTCACCAGAGCTATAAAATTATTGAAATGTAAAAAAAACACTATGTGAGTACTTTCTCTGCGACCTACACAGCGGTATAGAAAGAAAGTACGTACAACGCTCTTTTATGACATTTACTCGCTCATTTGTTTTTATTTTCCTTAAGTTAGCTCGGCAGTTAGGCTTGTTTTTTTTAAAAATTCAAGAAAATAAAAAAAATAGCGAACGTCATTGTGCAGTCATCTTTGTTAAGAAAACTAGTGCTCCTGCATTCAGAATCGCTATGCTAGCATACTTCCTCTCTATCGCGTAAAACTCAGGGCATGCTTAAATTTTTGGACTATATAACTTTCCTGATGGTGCTGAATGACAGGCGCATCTTAAGTGCAAAGCTGACCTCCTGATATACGCTCTTCTCGTGTTGTGACGCAGGACTGCCACCTTTCGACGTCTTCACTTAGAAAACACCGCGAAAGCAGCATAAAAAGTAGTTTTCAATGCATTGCCCAAGTATTAAGAGTGCGTGGCAAACACCATAAGACCAAATCTTAGATTGACACGAGACTCAGTTATCTCAACAATTCCTGCAAATTTGAGACTAGCCACTTCAAAAGCTCGTGGGTAACACTCAGCTAGGATTTTAGAAAGCCAGCTTAGGAGCCATTATTAACTGAGAACGCAATCGCCCCGCAACTTGTTGGCTGAATCTGAGCGCGCAGCCAGAAATATCGTCCGGGGAGAAGGCTGTTCAACCATGTTTTATGTGCCTTGCCCACTGGAAAGCGCTTTGGCAGCGGTTGCGGTAGTGGAAACAGGCCCTTCATTGACGTTCTGTATTTGCAGATGGTGGGTGCGCCTGTTTTTGTGTGTGCATGTATATATACTGTGGAAGCGACGTGCCCCGACAATTCAGAGATAGCACCACGTGTTGCGCAGTGGCGGTGCGCGTGGGCCACCTGCGCTCTTCAAAAGAGTTAGCCTGTGTTCTGCCTACAAGGAAGAGGTGCCTTCGCTCTCCCGAAGGATGGAAGCTGTGACCCGCGCTGGCCGATTGCCGCTGCCCAGAAATAGTGGTCACTCGCTGCTGCCTTGTCCCTGGGCCATTCTCGCCGTATATGCCGCATTTACTTAAATAAATTGTTGTTTGTTTTACCTGAAGTCTACGTTGCCTGCTTTAACTACATATGAGACGCAGCAAGCCCGATACATACAGTTAATGCCCAACGTGGCTTTTGGTTGTAGAAATAGGTCGGTGGGCGTAGATCTAGTTTTTTTTTTGTTTTGGTTGCCGAGTTCCCGTGTGTCTAGTGCGAAAAAAAAACTTTTTTTTCGGGCGTATGCTTTTGTCTCGCAGTACTTTTTTTTATCTCCCTATGGCGCAGGAAGACGGAAAGCAGCTGCGGTCTGGTACGACCTTACCTACAGGTGCCAAGGAGGATACATCGCTCATGCCCGCCGAAGAGATGCTGGCGCCACAGCGGCACACATTTCAGCATATCACACACTCATAGACCACGTGAGCAGTCTGGCAGCCATGAACAGTAAGTGAGCCACAGCAGCTCTGACCTCGAGTCGAGCTACATCACGTACACAGGCTACGACGACACGAAATCTGTAACTGACTTCCTAGATGAAGTAGACAGCTATGCCAAAACTAGTGACGCCTCGGAAGCGTGCGTGATGGCTTGAATCCTGCCCTTCGCTTTCGGGGATGCCACAGGATGGTGCTCGAGGCTACAATTGCCGTCCGCCACATAAGCAGGCAAATAGGCAGCTTATAGCGAGTTAGTGGCTGCCATTGGTGATATGAACTCCCATAATACGCACAGCCACACCCATCAGGATAATGTGGCTGCTGAGATATCGGCCGGAACGTAGGCTGCCATGATGCCATGCTTGTAATATGTGTGAGCGGTGTTGGCTGCGCACTTTGATGCGTGTCTATCACTTGCTTTGTTCTTGGCGCAGTTTTTCTTGTCATCTGCGCTAGCGACAGATTACACAAAATCTTCTGCCATTTCTCCGCAACGCTATTGAAACGGGAGTGCCAACACTAAATGGAAGAACACCCCTCCGGTTTGGCAGCGCCATCCACGTGTCACGCTATCACGGCCTTGAAGCTATTTGCCACGCGCTCACCTGTTCAAGCTCATATTGCTCACGATAGTACGTTATGATGCAGCGTCTGTATCGTCGAGCAGCTCTTGTACCGTCAATGGCATGGCGCGCCCCATTGCCAGCCCCTCATGGGACCTGACAAGCCCAGGTGCAATGACGGTTGTTCCCTTCCGTGCCCTTGACCCATTCGTATGTGAGCAAGGGATATGCGGGGTCCCATTCAACACCGTATCACTGTATCGGGGGGAAGCTGTTTCTGAAAGCAACAGTTCGCAGAGATGAATCATAGTGTAGAGCGCTAAGCCCATACTCGAGCCATGCAAGCGCAGTTGGCCGGACCCGTAGACCCAATATGCCGGACTCACAAGTACTGCGTGAGCCGACTGCGACAGGTGCTCCTGTGATGGGTATTCCGGGAACCACTCAGCCAAAAGGCGTGGTTTCAGTGTTAGTCTAGCTGGCCAATGCAGACATGTGCAAGTCGTATGCCACCAGTGCGCTCAAACTGGTAATGTGAGGTGGCAGTTTTTTGTGCGCCGTAGCGCGAATAGAGGTCGCCCGGGAAACTGCTGTCGCTGAAGGCACCAAACATTGGCAGTGTTCATCAGCGCATGGCCATCAATGCCAGGAGCGTGGAACACTGCCCGGCACGTGCACATGAGGAACAAGAAGCTGGTGAGTCAGTCATCATTCTCTATGTTTACCGCATCACGCAGGTGTTGTCGCCAGAACCGAAAATGAAAGTTAGAGCGCTGGGAATCATCGTCCCAGCACTTCTTGATATGGGCTCAGGAATCTGTTTAATTGGTGATGCATTGTTAGAACAGTGTAAAGCTCAGAAGCTAAAGCTTCGTAACGTAAATGTTCATTTGCGAATGGTATCGAACCACGTATCAAACGCATGAGCTTGTGTTCGCTTGCGGATAAGCTTTATTGAGAAAATGAAGCGCAAGCGATTTGTTTGTTTGTCATGTCTATCAGTGCCAATGCTTCTCGGTCAATGTTTTTTGCAGTCGAGGGGTTCACGCTCGATTTTCCAGCAAGGTGCTACCGCTTTCATGGACAGTCCGAGACAACACCCTTTGCAGAGGAAAGAGATTCTTTGCCTACACCAGGAAATAAAAAAAGCCGCGGCAGCCGTGCGCAACACTTTGCCACCAGCAGTCAAGCAAGCCCTCGGCTAATTCGAGGGAACGAACTAACGTCGAAAGCAGCTGGAGGCCATGTTGACATCGTTCTCGGGAATGTTCACAGAGCATCCTGAGATGACCGATGTCCCAGTGCATCGCATAAATACTGTCGGTGCTTAGCCTTGGCGTTGCAACGCGACACCACTGAGCTAGCACAAGCGAGCCCTTCTCGATAGAGCCCTGGACGAGATGATCAACACCGAGCCATGTGACCCTTGGGCAGTCCGTAAGCCTTCCCAGTTGTACGACCCCAAAGATAGTACAGCACGTCTGTGTGCGGATTACCACAAGCTCCACGCTATCATGGTGAGCAATTCCTATCATTCGCCAGCATTATCGACCATAACATATGCATTAGAAAGCGTGATGTTCTACACTCCTATCGATTGCTCTCGTGGGTACCTGAAAATCAAAGTTCACCCTGACAATATACCGGACATGGTATTCACATGCCATACAAGCTTGTTTGATTTTGTGCGTATGCCTTTGGTCTTCTCTAACAACCTGACTTCCTATCAAGCGCATGATTTATATGGTCTTAGGTGATGCAAAGTTTAATTATGCACTATGGTATCTCAATCATGTGATGGTATTCTCACGCACATTTAAATAGCATCTAGAACACATATATGCGGTTCTGCAGTGCATGCCAGCAGCTGGTCTGACAGATAATCTAGGGAAATTGCAGCTCGCTACTAACAAGAGCAACCGACTAAGTTTTGTTGTCTACAGGGGTGTACTTAAACACGGGCGCGGAAACTCCGTATACTTTCCATGTATTCACTCTCGGCAGTGGCAGCGCCTATTTTCCCACTGGCCGTTTCCGGCCATGTTACTAGAAATAAATCAGGAACAGACTGTCTTTCATGACGTCGGTGGTGACGTCCGGAAATAGAGAAAGAACGAAAAATCGAAAGCAAAAGGGTTGCCGCAGAAGCCCCCCTTTCCCACTTAGCATGAAAGCGGAATGCGCTCATGCTTCCTTTCAGGTCCGGGGCAATGTGGCCTATAATGTGGCCTATTTCAGTCCGGGTCTGGGGCAATGTGGCCTATAATAAAGGTTTCTTAATATTTTTTGTAAGTTTGATATTGTTCGTGTTTTCTAAAGAGGTGAAAGTTAAACTGACTGATTTTTCAGTAAGACTAAACTCAATCGACACAAATAGAATGAACTTTTCATTGTACGTTCTGAATAAAAATAAAGGAATACACTTATTGTGGAAGGGGTAATCTACAAAAGCAGCTTTAACTTACAATTGAAATACGGACATAATGAGAAAAGGTTGAACCCAGAATATCCGAACCAATGAGAAAATTGTCAACATTCGCGAGTAAGACACGTTATATTTGACGCTCTCACGTTTGTCATGACGACGGTCATAGTTTTATTAAAGAACTTGAGTACGACACGAGACTGATGTTCAGAGGCATAGAGAGGCTTGAAGCGATCAGAAGTTTTTCGAGAAAGAGCAGTGCTGGAAACAGTGTTTCGACAAGATGACTTGTCCTCGTTACGGCAACAGTGTTGCCTTGACGGAAGAAAAGCTCACTTGTCAAAATGGTGGCTCCATAGCGTTTTCTGTAACAATACCTAAAGCATTTAGTTGATCACGTGTACTTGAGTGACACCATTAGCAGTAAAGACTCGCAAATTTTCAAATCAATTCTACAAGAAATTCATGAGCAGGAATCAATCTATAATTGACATTATGTGAAGTACATGACGAAAATAAAAGAAAGTAAAACTATGTAGCCGAGCTAACTCGCATTCAAGTATTTTAATAAACGCATTTTCCCGACATGAGCTTGGCCGCTATCTTCACCAATTAGTCAAATGGCACTGCACTTCTGTCCGTCCAGTCAGACTTGCAAAGAACTGAGTTTAATCATATGTACTCATGCAAAATCAATACCAGATGAAATCCTTTTTGCTGACTCGTTGCCTTTAAGAAACGCTGAAGAACTTTCGCGAAACTAGAAATTCGCGGGTTGCCCCACCGCGGTAGTCTAGTTGCTAAGGTACTCGGTTGCTGACCCACAGTTTGTGGAATCGAATCCTGTACTGCGGCGGCTGCATTTTCGATGGAGGCGGAAATGTGGTAGGTCCGTGTGCTCAGATTTGGGTGCACGTTAAAGAACTCCAGGTGGTCGAAATTTCCGGAGACCTCCACTACGGCGTCTCACTTAATCATATGGTGGTTTTAGGACAACAAACTCCCCATATCAATGAATCAGAAATTTCCGGGTTAGCACACCACACAGCCGCGCAAAACATGTTGCCCGATCAAGTCATCTTCGAGGAATGCGTGGTTCACTTGTCCGGCGCACCTCACTGCTGCTTCCGTTCCCTCCCCGCCACAACTTGCTGTCTTAATCTTTCCGGTAGCTGACACGCCAACCGAGTGAAATAACTGAGCGCAATTCAACTTCTAATATCGCTGAGCGAGGAGCCATAAGGGGCGGAGGCAATAAGCGCTGCAAACGCAAGTCAGTCCCTTACCAAACTTCGCCTGATTTAAACTTCACGTAGTAAGGATAAGAAAATGCATATAAGGAACAGAGAAATCCGTGTAGAGATACCGATTTTTATATTGTAAACACTTGCGAAAGTCAAGAAATAAGAGCATTCATAAAACTCACTCCGTTCAAAGGGATCTTAGGATGCCCGGCAACCACTACGAGTGTGCATTGTTCCTTGCAACCCAAACTAGCGCTGAGTTTTCGGGGCCTGCTAGAACCAAACCCAGATAAGCTCGGCAAGTGCATATTTTCCTCCGCTGCCAAGCACTAAGATTTTGCAAAGGTTTCTTGGAATGATTGCTTTTTATCGCAATTTCATTGCAGAGTGCGCGGACATTACTCAACCACTAAAGCACCTAGTGAAGATAGGCGCTGGATGGCTATGGAGGAATGAGCAACAAGCAGCTTTCGACACGCTTTTTAGAGCGATCCCCAGTACTGCCTCTTTTCAGCTGCCAGATGTAAACAAACCTTTTTTGGTACAGACCAACTCAAATGATTATGGCCTTGGCGCAGTACATTATTAGCAGTGCGCTGGGGCTCATAGGCCCATTGCTTACGCAAGCCACACTTTAACAGGTGCGGAACGCAACTTCTCGGTAACGGAAAAAGAATGTATGGCCATCAATTTCGCATAAGAGAACTTCCCATGCTTCCGGTTTGGACTCAGTTTGTTATTCACACTGATCATCAAGCGCTGTCTTGTCTGAAATTGTGTGCTAATCCCTCCGGACGATTGACCCTGTTGGCACTTTGCAGCGCTGCGATTACGTCCTTAAATACAAGAAAGGTAGGCCTAAGAAAGTTGCTGACGCACTTCCGCATGCGTCGTTCTGTATTGAACTGCAGCTGAGCCGGAAACAATTTGCGGGGTTATGACAGCCACTGAAACCATGAATTCACATTTGGTATGTTTTACTGAATAAACAGCAGTTTCTAGCAGCGCACGACTGGCATGGCCTCCACCGTAAAGTGCCAGAAAGGTTGTGACTCGTAATCGAGCTGACACAGAAAGCGACATGGAGACGGACTGCTTCTGCTTAGAGAAGGAGGCCTCTGGTTTCGGAATTTTCCCCAGCTGGACGATGGTAATGTAGGATCACCATTTTGTGTTGTTGATCCACACAAACTTTGCAAATTCTTCACAGCGTACTACCACGACAGTGTTTTAACTGGTCACTCTTCAGGTCAGAGAACTCGCGAAAAGTTGTGTCGTATGATAACTTGGCAAGATATGAAACAGGATTCTTACGCTACGCGCGCTCCTGTTCAGTTTTTCGAAGGTTAAAACCACGTGGCGGTTTCACGCTAAAAACAATGCGATCAGTGGAGAGTACGTCACCTCGATAAACAGTATCACGTGAAGTAATGAGCTCGCTTTTCATGAGTCTGCTGCGAAACCAGCCACTGATTGTTGTGACTGATCATTTCCCGAATTGGGTCTGTTTCCTTCGCGCAAGCTGATTTTGTAGAAAGTATGGGAGTGCCTTCTCGAAACGTTCACCAGGCTTTCATTTCTTCCTTAGCTGATCACGGACAACGCGACGTACTTCAACAGCGAGGTGCCTACAGATTTGCGCCTTGGGAATTCACAAGCGTACGTCTGTGTATCGCCCGCAAGCAGAATTCACAGAAAGAATAAATTGAAATATTCTTCAATTTTTGCTTCTCACGCATACCGAGTGTCACAATTACTGGGACCTGAAACTGACAGCGTATGCTACTAGAAAGACCTTGAATTACTCAACAGGTTTCACTCCTGCACAATTTAACCTGGGCAAAGAATCGACTTTTTCGCAGGACAGTGCTCTGACACGTACAACCAGTTCTTCAAGATTTTATATGTTTGCCGGGGACCTGAGGCAGAGGCTGACCGACGGGGTACAAGTCAGACAGCACCAGCTAGGTATTCTGCATTGAAGCGGCTGGGCAATATGATGAAGGTCGGGAAAATATATTTTGTGCATAGTGACTTGGCGTTCGCACATACCCTCCAGTGATGCTTCGAAAGGTCTTGTAGCTTTCCTTGCAAATAGTTAAGACGGGTCTTGAAGAATCACTCAGAATTTCAAGTTTTCGTACATGATGGTAGATTGCATCATTATTCAAAGGTATGGCCATATTCACCTCCCCGATATCAAATCTTTTTACGCACAACAATATTCAGTTGCTGGAGATCCAGACACTCCTCAACAGAGCTTGAGCACCCTTGCGTGCGGGGTAACGTAAAAGGAATGGATTTGGGTGGATGACGTATTTGCTGTACTTGCGCTAGCTATCATTTTCCCCCCGAAAGTACATGGTTGATATGCTCGCCTCGTTTCTTCGCCTAAGATATATATAATTTTGTTGGTGGCGAGAAGAAAATGCTTTGCCCTCGCTTTGCTTTAAGGTCAGTGCAACCAGACATTAAGATCCAACCTATGGTCCCCACCTCGCCTTCTCAAAGGGGGGTGGGGAGGGGAGGTATAGGAGGAAGCGCACCGGCTCTCCAGAGATTGCGTCACACGATGCGCAGCTGCTGCGGTACGCGTTGCCCACCCGCACTCTTCAAAAGAGTTAACCTACGTTCTGCCTGCAGGGTAGAGGTGCCCTGGCTCCAACAAGAACGGATTCTGTCACCCAAGATGGCCGATTGCTGCTGCTCGGAGGTTATGGTCGCCCCGTCGCTGTCTTGTACCTGGGCTGACCTTGTCGTATGCGGCGTTCAGTTATATAAGTTGTGCTTTGTTTTGGCTTGAAGTCTCCATTGCCTGCTTGAACTATGGACGGGACGCAGCAAACCCGATACCCACAATACGCAAACAAAATAGAAAAATAAACTTGGAAAAAAATTTGAATCTTGCCTACCCACCCACTTCCTCCGGCTACACCCCTAACTGCGAGCCTCAATCGGTGCCCTTTCGAGTCCTTGTGCCCTCCTCTCCTAATAATTTCCCTCTCGCCTTCTCAACTTCCTCACCATGCGGCTAAGGAAGGGCGAGGAGAGTGAATTAAGAGACAATAATAAAGTTTGTTTCTTGAAAAAATCACGCCGCCCAGTTGTCTTTCTTCACCACGTTTAGACTTTCTCAACACCTACTTCGGTGAAAAGGAGTCGGCAAATATATTTTGTCAGCCAGCTAGCGCATTTGATGAAATCGAGGGATTGATGTTTTGCATAAGACTTCACAATCTTGGCATGAAATCGCGAATAAGTGAGTTTTGTCAACACTCTAAGAGAAGGAGTTTTAAATGTCCTGTGCTTTTCTAAAGCTGGAAAAATTTATCTTAGTCACGAACCAACTCGCCCAAGCAGCCTTTTTAGCGAACTTCTCGAAATTCTTAAGGAAAAACAAAACTGGTGATTCTCGTCAGCTGTGTAGCTCTTTCGTCATGGAGGCCAGGAAACTTTGTGTATAATGAGGCTAGGAAACACAAACACCGCACCTAATTTCGAAGAATGACCTGCGCAATGTACAGGATCACCTGTGTCAGTAGCCGAGTCGTGAAAGCGTCCAAGTTTAAACTGATGGTGCACTGGTTTGAATCACGGTGAAGTAGTGTTAAAAATACGAAAGCCACAAGGTCACGTGGGTAGAGGAGCTGAAACGCCGACGTCCAATCTTTTGTTTTAATCATTACCATCAGTAGTGAGCAGACCAAGTTTTAAATAGTCCGTGTTGTGCCATTCTGGTAGCGGAGTGCGTAAAGAGCCCAGTTCATGGCCAAAAGGTAAGTCGTTCGAAAGACAGAGCCGGTATTGCCGGAACACCTCGAAGTCACCCGGATACATTACTGCCGAAACGGACATGTATCCCATGTGCTGCCACTTAACTCGTGAAACTGGTCAGACGTAATGCGGAGAAGAACAGTGCTGGTGTTGTAGGTCATAAAAAGAGGGTGGTTTTTTTCCTCCTGTAGAAAAGTTTGTCTTTGCCATAATGGGGGACCAACACTACAGCGGCATTGGTCTGTGAGGCCCGATGGTTTCCTTGCTCCGAAGTTGCCACAAAGTGGAGTGACAGAACTTCACAATATAAAAGCTCTAAAAAAATTTAGCTTGAAAGGGGGGCCGTCAGCGGGATTCGAACGACCGACCTTCTGGCTAGGAAAGGAAGACGTAACCTCTGAGCTCCTGTCACGTGTTAATGGTCTGTCTGAAATGTTAGGCTGATCTTCATCTTTAATATCCTCTAAAGCTGATAATCACATATGACCTTGAATTTAACTTGCGAAGCTTCACCTAAATTGAGAAATTGATACAATTACAGTGAATCTGACGTAGGAACGAGCAATTTAACTTCAACTACGGCTTAAATGACACCTTTGTTATAGTCACCTGTTCGTTTCATAACCGAAAGGTCACTGGTTCAAATCCAGCGGCCGTCCTTATTTCAATCATGAGTTCATTAGAGGCTTTGAAATGTTTTTAAGTTTTCTTTTCTGAAATTACTAGACCTTTCTGCTGCCTTTGAATCATGTGACCCCCGGCCAGCACTGGGCATTGAACCGAATACCTCCTACAGTGGAAGTAGACGCTCATACGTACTTTAGAGCTAAACGTTCCCTGGTCAGTTTGCTTTCCCTCAGTACATGTCAAAAAGTAGTCGAAAAAGTTGAGGTCCTTATCACCCATGATAAGGCTTAACGTTTGTCTGACGTCACAGCTCGAAACGATCCACCCAGCACACATATTTTCCAAGTAAATGTTCCTTGGTAAGTTTGCTTTCCTGTATTACAAATTAAAAAGCGGCCGAAAAAGTTGAGGCTTTTATCACCCACGATAAGGCTCAACTTTTGTCTGACGTCACAGCTCGAAACGATGCCCCCTAGCATGCATATTTTTAGTTAAACGTTCCCTGGTAAGTTTTCTTTCCTGTAGTACATGTCGAAAAGCAGCCGAAAAAGTTGAAGCCCATATCACCTATGATAAGGCTCAACTTTTGTATGACGTCACAGCTCTAAACGATGCACCCAGCAGGCACATTTCCCGAGCTAAATGTTTCCTGGTAAGTTTGCTTTCCTGTAGTACATATGGAAAACCAGCTAAAAAAGTTGAGGCCCTTATCACCCATGATAAGGTTAAACTTTTTTTTCTGACGTCACAGCTCGAAACGGTGAACCCAGCAGGCGTATTTCCCGAGCTAAATGTTCCTTAGTAAATTTGCTTTCCTGCAATACATGACAAAAAGCAGCCGAAAAAGTAGGGGCCCTTATCACCTATGATAACGCTCAAATTTTGTGTCACATCACAGCTCGAAACGATTGAACCAGCATGCGTATTTTCCGACCTATATTTTCCTATTTACGCATGCTAAATGCATTGTTTCGAGCTGTGACGTCAGACAAAAGTTGAGCCTTATCATGGGTGATAAGGGCCTCAACTTTTTCGGCTGCTTTTCGACATGTATTGTAGAAAAGCAAACTTACCAGGCAACATTTAGCTCGGAAAATACGCATGCTAGGCGCATCTTTTCGAGCTGTGACGTCAGAGAAAAGTAGAGCCTTATCATGGGTGATAAGGGCCTAAACTTTTTCGTCTGCTTTTTCGACATGTATTGCAGAAAATCAAACTTACCAGAGAACACTAGCTTAGAAAATACGCATGCTAGGTCCATCGTTTCGAGCTGTGACGTCAGACAAAACTTGAGCCTTATCATTGGTGATAAGGGCATCAACTTTTTCGACTGCTTTTCGACATGTATTGCAGGAAAGCAAACGTAGCAAGGAACATTTAGCTAAAAAAATGTGTATGAGCATCTTCTTCTACTGTAGGAGGTAACCGGTTATATCCCAGTGCTGGCTGGGGGTCACATGATTCAAAGGCAACAGAGGGGTCCAGTAATTTAAGAATACTTCATAACATTTTAAAGCCTCTAACGAACTTATTATGTAAATGAAGGCGGCTGTTGGGTTCGAACCAGTGATTTTTCGGTTATCAAACGAACAGGTGGCTATAGCTTCGTGTTATGTAAGCCACAATTAAAATAAATTGCTCGTTTCAACGATAGATTCACTGTAAGTGCATCAATTTCTCAATTTAAGTGAAGTTTTGCAAGTTTCATCGAAGGTCATATGTGATTATCAGTTTCGAAAGATATTAAATGTAGGATCAGCCTAACATTCCAGGTTAAACATAACCGCGTTACAGTAGCTCAGAGGTTACGTCCTCGTTTCCTAGCCAGAAGGTCGGCGGTTCGAATCCCGCTGTCAGCCTCCTTTCAAGCTAAAATATTTAGAGCTTTCAAAACTTTAGAATCTAAAGTTCCGTCATACTCTATCTTGTGGCAACGTCATGGCAGGGGCACACCGGGCTTCACGATCCCATGCTGTTGTAGTGTTGGTCCCCCCTTTTGAGAAATCAAGCACTTTTTATATGGCGCGAAAAGGCCCACCGTAACTATAATGAACTAAAGCAGCCTCCCGCAGTGGTGTTCTCCACATTACGTCTGACCAGTTTCACAAATACGTGGCAGCACGTAAGCTACACCTCAATTTCGGCAGTAATGTATCTGGGTGACTTCGTGGTGTTCCAGCAATGCCAGCTTTGTCATTCGAACCATTTACCTTTTGATTATTAACTCGGCTAACTTGGCACAGCACGGACTGTAAAGCTTGGTCGGCTCACTACAGTGGGTGAATATTAAAAGTGAATCACGTAATTTGGCGTTTTAGCTTGCTCACCCACGTCCCCTGGTGGCTTTTGTTACTTTCAACACTACCAACCCCCGTGATTGAAACCAGCGCACTCTCGGTTTAAATTTGGACATTTCCAGACTCGGCTACTGCCACGGGTGATCCTGTAAATTGCGCAGCTCATTCTTCGAAATGAAATGCTGGATTTGTGTTTCCGAGCCTCGGTTCACAGTTTCCTGGCCTCCTTGAAGAGAGCTACACAGGTGTCGAAAATCACCAGCTTTGTTATTCTTTTAGAATTTCTTAGAGCTCGCTAGAATGGCTGCTTGGGTGAGTTGGTTCGTCACTAAAATAAATTGAGCAGCGCAAAAAAAAAGACGGGACAATGATGACTCCTTCTCTTGGATTGTTGACGAAACTGATTTATTTGTGATTTCCTGCGAAATTTGTAAACTCTTATGTAAGACAGTAATTCCTCAATTTCTCGAAGTACGCTAGCAGGCTGAAAAAATTGATTTGCCGACTACTTTTCACCAAAATGTTAAGACGCGTCTATACGTGGCGAGTGAAGAAAGCTGGGCGGCGTGATTTTTTCAGTAAACAAAGTTTATTATTGTCTCTTCGCTCTCCTCGCCCTCCCGTCTCCAGATGGTGAAGTAGTAGAGAATACAGGAGGGATATGGTTTGGAGAGGAGTGCGCAAGGTCTTGAAAGCGTGGCGATGGAGGCTCCCTGTTAGGGGTATAGACAGGAGGGGTGGGTGGGTAGCCAGGTTCAAATTTTTTCTATATCGTATTTTTTTATTTTTTTGCGTATTGTGGCTATTGGGTTTGCTGCGTTGCGCCCCTCGTTAAAGCAGGCAACGGAGACGTCAAGTCAAAAAAAACCACAACTTAAAGAACTAAACGCCACATACGGCAAAGCCGTCGCAGGGACGAGACAGTAGCGGGGCGACCATAATCTCAGGACAGCAGCGATTGGCCAGCGTGGGTGACAGCATCCGTCCTTAGTGGCAGCCAGGGCACCTCTACCCTGCAGGCAGAACGTAGGTTCCTCTTTTGAAGAGCGTGGGTGGGCCACGCGTACCGCAGCAGCTGCGCAACACGTGGCGCGATCTCTGGAGAGCCGGTGCACTTTCTTCTTATACCCCCCCCCCCCCTCGAGAAGGCGAGGTGGGAACTGCAGGTCGGCTGATAAGGTCTGGTCGCAGGGACCCTAAAGCATAGCGAGGACAAACAAAATCAAATACACATTTACTTCTCACCACCAACAAAAGTATACGTATGTTGCGCCAAAAAAAGGCAAATATAGCATCCATGTACTTTCGGGATAAAAAGAATAGCTATAGCGCAAGTGCAGCAAATGCGTCATCTCCCCTTACCTATTCCTTTTACGGTAACCCGGACGCAAGTGATACCACTTGCTCGGCGGTGTTGGTGACTAGGTGGCCACGCTCTGGTGAGGAGTGTCTGGATCCCCAGTAGCTGAATACTGTCGTGAAAAAAAAAACGTTTGAGATTGGAGACATGAATATAGTCATACATTTAATTAGTCATGCAATCTGCCAACATGTACGACAGCTTAGATTTCAGAGTGATTGCTAGGGACCTGTTTGCTTGGCAAGCTAAAAAACCTTTCGAAGCATCACTGGAGGTAACGTGACGGTACATATAGCGCGAGAACAGAACGATGACAAAGGGACAACAAGGAGAAAAGCGCTAACATTAAACTGGAAGTGAGTGCTCGTCTTCTTCTTGTCCCTTTGTCGTCGTTCTGTTCTCTTGCTATCACTATCGTCATGACATACCAACTAGCCCAAACCGCCGCACTTCTAAATCACTGGAGGGTGTGTGCGTTTTAACGTCAAGTCCCCATGCAAAAATTAATTTTCTTCTGACGTTTATTATATTGTCTGGCCTGTTTCATGCGGGATATATTTCGATGCTGTCTACCTTCTTGTATCATGTCAGTCAGCCTCTGCCTCAGGTCCTCTGCAAACTCTACATAAACTATTGAAGAAGTGGTTGTGCATGTCAGGGCACAGTCCGGCGAAAAAGTCAATTTGTCTAAGGTAAATGTGCAGTAGAGAAACCTTTTGAGCGATTCACTGTCTTTCTAGAAGCAAACTCTATCTTTAAGTTTCAGGTCCCAGTGTTCGTGACATTCGGTATGTGCGACAAGCATGAATTTAATATATCAATTTACCCTTTCTGTGAATTCGGCTTGCGGCTGATACACAGACGGGCGCTTGTAACGAATTCCCAGGGCGCCACAGAAATCTGTAAGCACCTCGCAGGTAATGAACGTCACGTTGTCCGTGATCAGCTAAGGAAGAAATACAAGCCTGGGGAACGTTTCATGAAGGCAGTCCCATACTTTCTGCCAAGTCAGCTTGCGCGAAGGAAACTGACTCATTTCGGGAAATGGTCAGTCGCAACAATCAGTGGTTGGTTTCGCAGCGGACTCATGGGAAGCGAGCCCGTTACTTCACATGATACTATTTGTCAAGGTGACGTACACTCCACTGATCGCATTGTTTCTAGCGCAAAACCACCACGTGGTTTTACCCTTCGACAAACTGAACAGGAACGCGCGTAGCGTAAGAATCATGTTTCATACCTTGCCAAGTTATCATACGACACAACTTTTCGCGAGTTCTCTGACCTGAAGAGTGACCAGTTAATACACTGTCGTGGTAGTACGCTGTGAAGAATTTGCAAAGTTTGTGTGGATCAACAACACAAAATGGTGATCCTACATTACCATCGTCCAGCTGGGGAAAATTCCGAAACCAGAGGCCTCCTTCTCTAAGCAGAAGCAGTCCGTCTCCATGTCGCTTTCTGTGTCAGCTCGATTACGAGTCACAACCTTTCTGGCACTTTACGGTGGAGGCCATGCCAGTCGTGCGCTGCTAGAAACTGCTGTTTATTCAGTAAAACATACCAAATGTGAATTCATGGTTTCAGTGGCTGTCGTAACCCCGCAAATTGTTTCCGGCTCAGCTGCAGTTCAATACAGAACGACGCATGCGGAAGTGCGTCAGCAACTTTCTTAGGCCTACCTTTCTTGTATTTAAGGACGTAATCGCAGCGCTGCAAAGTGCCCACTGGTTCAATCGTCCGGAGGGATTAGGGCACAATTGCAGACAAGACAGGGCTTGATGATCATTGTGAATAACAAACTGAGTCCAATCCGAAAGTATGGGAAATTTCTTCATGCAAAAATGACGGCCAGACATTCTTTCTCTGTTACCGAGAAGTTGCGTTCCGCGCCAGTCAAAAGTGTGGCTTGCGTAAGTAACAAGTCTCAGAGCGCCGGCGCACTGCTGTAAATGTACTGCGCCAAGGTCATAATCGCTTGCATCGGTGTGAATCAAAAAGTAGTGTCGCGAGACTAATTGGTGAAGACAGCAGCCAATCTCCTGTCGGAAAAATGCGTTTATTAAAATGCTTGATCTTTAGTTGCCTCGGCTACATAGTTTTATATTTTTTTTACTTTCGGCGTGTAGTTGACATGATGTCAAGTTAATATAGGTTGATTCATGCTCAGGAAATTCTTTAGCAGCGATCTGAAAATTTGCGAATATTTACAGCTAAGTGTTTCTATCAAGTACACGTGATAAAATGCTTCTAAATATTATTACAGAGAATGTCGTGGAGCCAATATTTTGACAAGCGAGCTTTTCTTCTTCAAGGCAACGCTGTTGCCCTGACGAAGGCGAGTCATCGTGTCGAAAAAAATGTTTCCAGCGACGTTATTTCTTGAAAAACTTGTATTCGCTTCAAGCCTTTCCGTGCCTTTGAACATCACTCTCGTTCGGTTCTAAAGTCCTGTAAAAAAACTATGCCCATTGTCATAACAAACTTGAGTGAGTCAATTACAAAGTGCCTTACTCGCGGTTGTTGATAATTTTCGCATTGGTTCGGATACTGTGAGTTCAGCGTTTTTTCATATGTCCGTATGTCAGTTGTAAGTTAAAGCTGATTTGTAGATTACCACATCCACATTAGGTGTATGCCTCTATTTTTATTCAGAACGTACAATAAAAACGTTCATTATATTTGTGCTGATTAAGCTTCGTGTTACTGAGAAATCAGTCATCTTAACTTTCGCCTTTTTAGGAAGCACGAACAATATCAAAATTAAAAAAAAGGTTAAGAAACCTTTAGAAATAGCCGCTTTGCCCGAGTGTCCAACTGCCCTGATAGAAGGCACACGCGTATTCTGCTTTCATGCGAAGTGGGAAAGCAGGGCTTCTGCTGCAGCCCTCCTGCTCTGCATTTTTTGTTCTTTCCCTCTATTTCTATACGTCATCAGTGACGTCATGAAATACATTTTCCTTTCCCCAATCATTTCTTAATAGAATGCCGGGAAACCTCCAGTGGTAGAATTTGCGCTGCCGCTGCCGAGAGCGAATACATGCAAGGTATAGAAAGTTTCCGCACCCTGGTTTAAGTGTACCACTGTAGACAACAAAACCAAGTAGGTTGATCTTGTTAGTAGCCAGCTGCAATTTTCCGAGATTAACTGTCTGACCGGCTTCTGACATGAACTGTAGAACCGCATGTAAGTGTTTCAGATGCTTTTAGAACATGCGTGAGAATACCGAACGTGCGTGATGATGCCACAGTGCATAATTAAACTTCGCGTCACCTAAGACCATATCAATCATGCGCTTGACAAGAAGTCGAACTGTTAGAGATAACCAAAGACATACGTACAAACTCAAACAAGATCCTAAAGCATGTGAATACCATTTCATGTATACCGTCAGGGTCAAATTTGATTTTCATGTACCCACGGGAGCAATCGATAGTGGTGAAGAACATCACACTTCCGAGTGCATAAGTTATGCTTAATAATGCTGGTAAAGGATAGGAATCTCCCACTATGATAGCGTGGAACTTGTGGTAATCCGCACAAAGACGTGCTGTACTGTCTTTTTTTTTTTGGGCCAGTACAGCTGGGAAAGCTCTCGGACTCTCCGAGGGTCGCATGGATCTCGCGCGGATCATCTGATTCAGGGCTTTAATCAAGAAGGTCTTGCTTGTGCTGGCTGAATGGTCTCGGGTTGCAACGACAAGGCTAAGCGTCGCCACTACTGATTCGATGCAATAGGTTATCGGTCTTCCCAGAACGCTCTGTGAACATTCCCGAGAACGATGTCAACATGGCCTCCAGCTGCTTTCGATGGTTCTTTGTTCCCTCGAATTCGCCAAGGGCTTGCTTGACTGCTAGTGATAAAGTGTTGTGCAGGGCTGCCGCGCCATTCGATTTATCTGGTACCGGCATGGAATTGAATCTCTTTCCTCCGAAAGGGGTGTTGTCTCGGACTGTCCATGAAGGCGGAAGCCTCTTGCCGGAAAGTCGAGCGCGAACCCTTCGACTGAGAACAAATATGGGCCAATAATCGATGGCACTGAAAGACCTGACAAACGAACAAATCGCCAGCGCTTCATTTACCCATTATTGCTTATCCGCAAGCGAACACAAGCTTGAGCGCTTAATACGTGGTTTGATGCCATTCGCAAACGAACATTTGCGTCACAAAGCTTTAGCTTCTTAGCTTCACACTGTTCCAACAACGCGTCACCGATTAAAGAGATTCCCGAGCCCATATCAAGAGGTGCCGGTACAATAATTCCAAGTGCCTCCATTTTCATTTTCGGTTCTTGCGACTGCACCTGCGCTATGCTGTAAACACAAGAAATGATGGTTGATTCACCAGCTTCTTGTTCGTCATCTGCACGTACTGCGCAGCATTCCACGTTAATGGCATTGATGGCTGTGCGCTGCGACGCACTGCCAATGTTTAGAGTCGTCGGCCGCAGCAGTTTCCTGAGCGACCTCTATTCGCGCTACGGCGCACAAAGAATTGCCGCCTCACATGACCAGTTTGACCACACTGGTAGCATACGACTTGCACATGTCTGTGTTGGCCAGTTAGACTAACACTGAAACCACGCCTTTTGGCTGAGTGGTCCCCAGAATACCCATCACGGGAGCACCCGTCGCAGTCGGCTGACGCAGTACTTGTGAATTCAGCATATTGCGTCTACGGGTCGGGCGGACTTCGCTTGCATGGATCGAGAAAGGAGCAAGCGCTCAACACTATGACTCTGTTCCGGGAACAGTTGCTACCAGAAACAGCTTCCAGCTGATCCGGTATTAAATGGGGCCCCACTCCGACTTTCTTCATACACTAACTCGTATAAGGTACGGAAGGAGACACGCGTCAATGTGCCTGTGCTCGTCAGGTCTCATAAGATACTGGCAACGGGGGCGCGCCTAGCCGTTGACGGCTCAAGAGCAGATAGAGGCGCGGGTGGTGACACGTACGTGCGTTCAGCTTAGGGTGTCTTGTAAAGCGCTGGCTCCTCGTGTGAGATGCTCAAGGTTTTCGAGGGTGCGCCCGAAAGAAACGGCCTGAATTTGAGATGACTATCGAATTACTCGAGCGATTTTGTTACTGTCCGAGGCAGTCGGTGCTGCTCGGCAATGCAAATGCTGCATCATCAGGGCGTACTATATATATAGCTAACTTTCGCCCGGATTGTGGGTTCTCGGATCACGCTGGAGTCGCAGCTAAAAATGATCGTACTCAAGGGAGGAAAATTCCCCTCAAAAGCGCTTTTCAACGTCTACCTATGTGGTGAAAGGCGATTGTAGCCTCCACAACCATCCTGCAAAATCCCAGAAAGCCAACGGCAGTATTCAAGCCATCAGGCATGCTTCCGAGGCGTCAGTAGCTTTGGGCATAACTGTCTACTTCATCTAGGAAGTAAGCCCCAGATTTCGGGTCGTTGTAGCCCGTATACGTGAGTAGGTTGACTCGAGGTCAGAGGTGTGGCTCACTTACTGTCTGTGGTAGCGAGACTGCTCGCGTGGTCTGTGAGTGTGTCGCGCAACTCAGCGACGTGGTGAAATGTGAGCAGCTCCTGCGCCAGCATCTGCTCGGCGGGCATATGCGATGTATCCTCCTTTGTGCCAGTAGGGAAGATCCCACCACGCCACAGCTGCTTTCCGTCTTCCTGCGTCATATATAATAGAGAGAAAAAGTAGTGCGCAATAAAATCACACGTGCAAAAAAGAAAAGTCCTACACTTGCAATACGGAAACACGGCAACCACAGCAAAAGAACTGATTCTACGCCCACTATGTTATTCCTACGAGCGAGAGCCACGTTGGGCGCCAACTGTAGGTGTCAAGCTTGTCGCGTCCCATCTGTAGTTAAAGCAGGCAACGGAGACTTCAGGTAAAACAAACACAGCAACTTATTTACGTAAATGAGGCATACGGCAATGTCGGCCCAGGGACGTGGCAGCGACGAGCGGCCATAATCTACAGGCAGCGGCAATCGACCAGCGCGTCACAGAGCTTCCGTCCTTTGTGGCAGCCAATCACCTACACCCTGGGCAACAAGCAGGATGACTCTTTTGAAAAGCGTAAGGGGAGCACGCGCACCGCTACTGCGCAGCACATGGCGCTATTTCTGGATAGCCGGTGTGCGTTGTTCCGACAGTATATATACACGCACACACAAAAACACACGTACGAACATACATAAAGTATGGTTGAACCCCCCTTGCCTCGAAACATATTTCTGGCTGCGCCCCTGGATTCAGGCAACGAGTTTCGGCTTTTGCGTTATCAGGGAATCATGACACCTAAAAGGGTTTCCTAAAATCCGAGCGAAGTGTTTCCCACTGGTTTTTCGAAGGTCTGGCTTAAATTTTGCAGGAAATGTTGAGGTGATTTGGTATCGTGTCAATCTTGGATTTCATTTCATGGTGTTTGCCATGCATGCACTCTTTAGGTGCTGGGGAAATGCATTGAAAACAACTTTTTATGCTGATTTTGCGGGATTTTCTTCTTGAAGGCATTGAATGGCGGATATCCGGGGTCAAGACACTCGAAGAAGGTGTATCAGGAGGTCCGCTTTGCTCTGAAGATGTGCATGTCATTCAACATCATTAGGAAACTTATAGTTCGAAAATATAAGCCCATCCCGAGCTTTACGGGACAAAGAAGAAGTTCGCTAGCATAGCGTTTTTGAACGCAGGAGTACTAGTTTTCCTAACAAAGGTGACTGCACTATGACCTTCACTGTTTCGTTTCATTTGAATTTATAAAAGATAAAGAAGCGTAATTGCTGAGCCAACTTAACGAAAATGAAAACAAATAAACGGGTAAAAATGCCGTAAAAGAGCGTTGTACGTAATGTTATTGTGATAGCAAGTATATGGACCCTCTCGGCTGGATTTTGGCGCCGGCGTTGACGTGGGCGTCGATGCAATGCACCGTATGTGCATATGTATCTATATATAAAAACGCAAGAAAAAAAGATCCAGAAAAAACGCTCTGGTGCACGGAACCGAACGTGGGACCTCTGCGCCGCGAAAACGAGGCGTTAAACACTGAGCCACCCCGGAGCACATCCTTCACCGCTCAAACGGCCATCTACTTATATCTACCACTTAGCGCTGATCACGAGCATCTCGGGGGGAATCGTGTTTTCAGAATTACCAGCACGATGGCGCCATGAGCACGCGTCGCCACATCACGTGGCGGCACCCACTCTAATCTACGAGTACTTTGCCCGGCTTAGAGAAGGGGGAGCGACACTCCCTCACGCGCCCTTATCTCGCGGCGGCGAGGAGGGGAAGATCGTACGTCTTGGACGGCCTCAGGCTTTACCTGGAACAATTATGCTGTAGTTACCGGGTGCACAAAGGCCACTGCAATCAATGCAGTCTCCGTTTGCAAATAGCGCGCGCTTTTCAGACACAGCAAAGTAACAAATGAGACGCTTATTCGCGTGCATTCGTACCTCTGAGTACGTTTTGTGCGTCATTTGTGCGTGATGAACGCGGGGCATGTTTCGATTTGCTTTCAATTCTGCGTGTGACCTTTCAATTTGTTGCTATCGCGTTCATTGCTTCCCCTTTCCGGCAAAGCTGTGATCTTTTGTTCTATACCGCTGTGTAGGACGCAGAAAACGTACTTACATAGTGGTTTTTTTTACATTTTGAGAATTTTGTAGCTCTGGAGTGTACTTTCAATGCAAGCATCATCACGCGTACGCCAACGCAACCAAGTTAGACATTCTTTGTGAAATGTTCGATCACTACCGTAGTGATCGAACAGCTTAAGCGATGCTCCGGCGTCACCGTCGGGCGAAGCTCCCAGATTCGGCAAGCGCGCCGAACAAAACAGCGGGTGCGCGCTCCCGGCTAGCGCAGGTGCAGCAGTGCGGCGACAATGAATGCGTGAACCTTTTTAACGAGGCCTTTTTCTCTGCTTTTACAAATGAAAGTTCAGTTCCCGATTTTTTTTTCTTCACCTGCGCGCAGCACCGAGTCTATGCCACCGGTGGCATTTTCTACGGACGCCATTATTTCGATTATAGAAATGATTAAGCTTTCTTCTTCTGCAGGTATGGATGCCATTAATTCAAAACTTCTTAAATGTTAAACATTGTGTGCCGCATACCTTACATTGTTATTTTCGCAGTCATTATCATCAAGCATTCTACCAGCAGAGTGGCAAGTAGGCAAGGTCGTTCCAGTCTACAAATAAGGTAACAGAGATTCTCCACTAAATTACCGTCCCATATCTTTAACAAGTATCCCCTGCAAAATCATGGAAAATGTCATCTACTCCCATATCATCAACTTC
Organism: Rhipicephalus annulatus; assembly: GCA_013436015.1. Taxonomy (NCBI): domain Eukaryota; kingdom Metazoa; phylum Arthropoda; class Arachnida; order Ixodida; family Ixodidae; genus Rhipicephalus; species Rhipicephalus annulatus. The sequence goes on along the minus strand of WOVY01010695.1, from coordinate 34,837 downwards.
TTGGACACGATGCACTTTTTTCATCCTTCTCAACACGGGTTCCAAGGGGGTTATTCTTGTGAAACGCAGCTGGCCATTTTCAATCACGGCTTACATTCTAACCTTGACTGCAACATTCAGACTGATGCTCCTTTTCTGGATTTCGCTGTGGCTCCGAGGAATGCGTTGACAGAGACCCGCGGCTAGTTAGCACGTGTGCCTCCGTATCTGCCTCTTCGTTGCGGTTCGGGCCCACGTCCAGCTCCCCGGCGTGCGCAGGGAACCACTTGACGGTAATGTTGGTTTCCGGTCTTGCTATAGTTGAACATACTCTTGCAGTGGTTCCATGGACGTTGTTTGTAGCAAAGTTGACTATTGCCGTCTGCGAGTCGTTGAGGACCGTGCGGCCCGTGCCACAACGACCCGATGCCGAAGACGGAGAGTATTTTATCACAACCTACGCCGACGTTCTGCAGTGGTACAGAACGAGCAGACGCCTCTACCCACCGCCTCATCGAGACCTACAACGCAGAGAAGCAGCCACACTACGGCAGTTGCAAGTACAAGCCATATGGACCCCCGTCTGGGCAAAGCACGTTTGCCCGGATGTTTACACTACTGATGTATGCCAACACTGCAAGAAGGCGCGAGCCACCCAGAGACACCTCCTCTGGGACTGTGCACCACCGCCGGGTAACCAAGAAGTAATGCCAACTGCCTTAAGCAGCGAAATCATCAGCTGAGAGCCAGGCAACCAAAGAGACGTGGTACAGCACGTGCTTAGCATCCTGGAACGCCAGTGGCCGAAAGCGGCGCCCCCACGGGATTGATGCGAGTAGGTTGCTGCTCTGGGACGTCCGAGCACGCTAGTGGCTCGCTTTAATCCCCCTGCCCCTTCCCCCTTTATGCCGGATCGTCAATAAAGTTGTTTCACTCACTCACTGGATTTCGCTAAAGCATTTGACAATGTCCCGCATAAACGACTAATTCTTGAATTATTTCTGTTAAATATAGATGCTAATGTACTTGCATGGATAACATCTTTCCTGACTAATCGTTCCCAATTTGTGTTTGTTAATAATCAATCTTCTAACCAACTACCTGTCACTTCAGGTTTCCCCAAGGGTCTGTCTTAGGGCTTCTACTCTTTTTAATTTACAGTAATGATCTACCATTGCATGTATCATGCAACTTTTGTATGTTTGCCGATGACTGCGTAATCTACCGATCAGTAACCAACATTCATGACCAAACACTCATTCAGCATGATCTTAACAACATACAAACATAGTGTGATCGTTGGTTAATGAAATTAAATCCTAATAAATGTAAGCTTCTTTCTTTTTCTCGCCACCGTAACCCTTTTGAGTTTACCTATTCCATCGCTAATGTTCCCATACAATCAGTTCAATCATTCAAATACCTCGGCATCACCTTGGCTCATGACCTGAATTGGCATCATCACACTACTAACATCATCTCGTCTGCTAATAAATCACTCGGGTTTCTCAGACGACACTTACGCCATACTCCGCCTCACGTCAAGACGCTTGCATACAAATTATTTATCAGGTCCAAACTCTTGTATGCATCTCCCATATGGAGCCCTCATCAATCATACATCACAAGCGAACTCGAATCACTTCAAAATTGGGCCACCAGGTTCATTCATTCTGCATATTCGTACGATATCAGCATCTCAACTCTAAAGGCGGAATGAGGTCTAGAAACCCTTGCTTCTCGCCGATAGTGTGCCACGCTCTCTCTTCTTCATATGTTTTATTACAGTTCACTGAATCACCCACCGTACATCACGCCCCCTCCGCGCATATCCCATCGCACTGGTCATCCGTTACAAGTCGCAATACCACGCACCCGGACCACTGCATTCCAAGCCTCCTTTTCGTAAGAGCAGCAAAAGACTGGAACGGCCTTCCTCACGCCATCTGCGCCATCACTAACTCATCTATGCTTGCAGAAGCTATTAAGAACACTGTTGTATAGTTCTCTTTTTTTGTTATATACCACCCCTTATGTAACAGGGGGTCTTTAAAGAAATAATGGTGAAGTGAAGACTGTTCCGTTGTATAGCAACATTAGAGAACCTGTTCTTTGTGAATAATCTCACACCACTGCTGCATTTATTGAGACTATTTTTGTTAAGGAGTGGAGCTCCTTCGGTCGATGCTCCAGCGTCACCATCGGGCGAAGCTCCCAGATGCGGCAAGCGCGCCAAACAAAACAACGGGTGCGCGCTCCCGGCTAGCGCAGGTGGAGCAGCAGATGGCGTGCGCTGTGCCGCGACAAACTATCGCTTTGCCCTGTCACCCGTACAGTGGTGGGTCCGTTGCCTGGTCTGACATGCCGCGCGCGACAGAGACTTTATTCCCAGCCAGTTCACATCCCACCGCCTTCGGGAAAGCCAGCAAGCAGCGAGATCAGGCGTGGAGTCGTGCCTCCGTACGCGCAAAAGAAGCATGCGTCCACAACGCACTTAAAACATCGCATGCTGAAAGAACTCGTCGTCGGGCTCAGCGTGCGGGTAATTAAGGCTTGCGCAAACGGAAGGCGTTCGAGCGCAGAATGCGGCACGCCGTGCTATCGGCAAAAGCGATAGAGCCCATTGCCCAAAACTTGATAATTGATTGATTTATATGTGGGGTTTAACGTCCCAAAACCACCATATGATTACGAAAGGCGCCGTAGTGGAGGGCTCCGGAAATTTCGACCGCCTGGGGTTCTTTAACGTGCACCCAAATCTGAGCACACGGGCCTACAACATTTCCGTCTCCATCGGAAATGCAGCCGCCGCAGCCGGGATTCGATCCCACGACCTGCGGGTTAGCAGCCGAGTACCTTAGCCACTAGACCACCGCGGCGGGGCCATTGCTCAAAACTTCATGCAGACTGAGGACGTGAAACGGCTGTAAAACAAAGAAGTGGCCATCAGGCCTAAACAACGGTGCGAACAGTCGTTTCAGATGAGAGTTTACCAAGTGTACTCTCAATTAGAGTTGCCGCGTATGCGATATACTCTGGTTGAAAGACAATCTGTCTCACATCAGTGGTGTTCACAACGAAGCGAAATGTGAACTCGCAGTAGAAATGCTCAAGGAGGCATTTGCTATTGTAGACGATCACACCGAGTTTGAATTGTGTGGGACTTGCAACGGATAATTTGTGCTGAACAACAGGCCACCATTTAGCACAATGAATGGCATATACTACCCGCCGAAACAGCATCAATTGTCAAGACTGGATCTCATTGAAGAGCGACTAATCTCCCCCCTAATCCCCTTCATGTACGAATACATTTCCCGTCTCACCAAGCCAGGCGGACAAATAGATGTCAAGGGCAGTGTGTCAATGTGCCAGTAGACGCTCAAAATATGTGCCGTGACTATCTGCGTAACCTTTCAAACTACGTGCATTCGAACGTCAACATGAAGCAGTTTAGCACCTCTAGTCAAATTTTGTGGAAGGGCGTTGTTTACACAAGTCCGTAAAGTTTCCCCTTTTTGCGGCTCTCGTTCGTGGGCGCCACGCTGGGCATTAGACGCATGGCCGCGCAGCGTTCCCACAATCGGAACCTTAGTTCTCTTCTCTCGGAACAAGCGTCCAGCGGCGGGAAGCGATAAAGAGATTAGAATGTGGCAACTTCGACGGTCCGTGAGCCAACGTCCCTATACAAGCATTTCCTCCAGGCTGGCTTGTTTAGCGAGACGGCGAAGCATACCGACTGCGCAGGTAGTGTCTACACGATTAAAGTCTCTACTCCTTGGCTGCCCTTCCAGGGAAAGACAGCAGCAGCCACCGAACCGCCAACTTGTTTCAGGAATTAACCCATTTACCCTCTCCTCAGTGAAACTTGGCCCGGAGGAGCATTGCGTCGGGAGATGCGACCCCTATTCGGCGACCGTGTGTTATTCATTGATGCCCTGGAGGATGGTGTCTTGTGTGTGATTCGTGTTCCAATCAAGGAGGAGGAGCCAGAAACGGCTTATTACGACGCTGCAAAGTGCTGGACGTTTCTCTGAACCATGGTTTAACGGTTCATCCACCACGCTTGTGGTTTGCGGAACTCCTAACCTCTATGCTGTAAATAGTTGTAGATAGTGCCACAAACCTGTTTGTTTTTCGTTTCTGCAACTTGTCAGCGTTCATTTCCTTCACCCGAAGTTGCGCCACGGTACTACAAAAGACCGGGTGCGACGTAACCCTGACGTTTCGGCAACCCACGTCAGCGGGGACGCGTCTGGTAGACCCCGGTCCGCAACACCCTGCACAACAAGGCAGTATTCTTCAAGACCAAGCAAAACCAGAAATATTCGGTTAAAATGTCTTTAAATCTCAGTGTCAAAACAATGATTGTCGATTGCGTCACATTCATAAGTAGCTTCACCCATGCATTTTATTCGTGCATCGTACAGCTGCAAGTCTTCTGCCAGCGCTCCATCTCGGAGGCCATGCCTTCTGTCGCGTGTTGCGAATGAACGCCGCGGGAGAGCGCTCGCCTCCATATAGCTCAGCCATGTGACCTAATCTTGACAGCTGCTCGTAGGCAATTGTGCAACGTTTGCGTGTCTACAGGGGGCAAACTAGAGTGTACTAGAATGGGGGAGTGGGTCCACTGTGGCCGGCGGCAAGCGGTGCGGGTGAAGCAAAAACGGCGGAAAATTTGGTGGCGCTGCAGTAGCCTTCTCCTGAAGTGACGTCAGTTTCGGCGGGAGCGTGCGAGTCGTGCGGCGGTTCGGGCCGCACGACGCGCTGGCGGGGACGCTGAGCGCTCGATGTTGTCGTCTGCTCGACGCGCCGTCGTCTGTTCGATGCACCGTCGTTCGTGCGCTGTTTTCACAATTTGTCTCCTGGTTCTTTTTTTACACATTATTAGAGACAAAAACAAGTGACATGAAATAAAATGTATGCTTTTTTTCGTGAACGCGTAGGTTTGTATTTCCCTTTGAGCAAAGCCGTCTGGACAAAGAATACGCGGCAGACGGCACGTTTGCGTGCGCAGATATGTGTCTGCTGGTTGCATAACGGAGCGTTCCAAGCTGCTTCAAAAGATTAGAGGATGAGCACGTCTAGGCGTAGAAATTACTGTTGTGTCGTAGGCTGCCAAACCGGATTTAGATTTTGTTGAACTGGCGCGGAAGCACGGTGCGACGCCGTTCACGGCCACGCACGCACGAACGAAGCAACAACGCTGCGAGACTGCGCCAGACGCGCGAGCAGCACGCGAACCGCGCGAACTATCAGACTACCCACCCGTCGCGAACCGCGTGGCAAAGGGGACTTGTAACCATGGCAACCACGGCTAAGTCTTCAGGTGAAGGCGATGGTAGCGCCACCTGGATTTTCCGAAAAAAACGCCTCAGCGTGGAGCCTTCAGTGGACCCACTCCCCCATTCTAGTACACTCTAGGGCAAACGATAGAGGTACTGTCCACCATGTCGGAAGAGTAGGGTAAAAGAAGATGGTAGGGCAGCGCGTTCACGGCTCACGTTGGAAGCATAGTTTCAACTCTGGTTCCTTCTTCCGCTTGGCTACCCGTATCTTGGTGCCTCACTCTGGCTTATGTCCACGGGAGGAATTCGCCCCACGTTCGTTTATAAACGTGTCTAGCCAGTTCCCGACCACACCCTCCTGGTCGGTTTCTGAGGTTTGACGTCGCTTTGACCCCAGTAAAAGACACAGTTCAGTGCAAAAATATGAAAGGCAGTGCAGGACACTGGATAATTTCGACCACCTCGGTTAACTTACGTCGCGTAATACACGGGTCTTTAGCATCCCGCCTCCATAAAAATGCTGCGACTACAACTGTTATCAAAGGCACGTCTTAATGGTCAACCGAAGTGCACCATATTACTCCAGCCAGCTCGGCGGTCATACGCCTTCATAATGCTAGCGCATTGTCGATGCCAGCTGAAGTAGACTTAAAAAAGGGCTTGAAGAAAGTAAAGAACGCAAAGAAAATATTTTTTCAAGGTGGAAGCTGTACGTGGCAAGCAGAAATAGTTGAAATCTGCTCAGTGCTTTAAGACGAAAATATGTTACTTTCGAGCGTCACATGACATCGTTACTAGCGTGAAAAAAGACGGGCAATACGGGATCATGATGGACTTCAACTAAACTTTATTACACTCAATATTCAATTAGAGAAAAAAATTGAAATTTATCAAGTCCTCATGATTAAACAAAAGATGCCACGTGCGTTAGCAGCCTCTCACCAGCTCCCTTCGAAAAGTAGCTCGAATACCAGCAAAAAATAAAACATTGATATCACAGTTGCCATCAACGTATTTGTATGAACTTGGCGGACGTCTTGTGCTCATGCGGTCACCAATTTCTGCGTATATATTGTCACGGGGTCGTGACGCGGACGAATGAAGCACGCTGCGAGTCGAATAATAAGCTCTGTATTTGAGCGAATCTGTGCCCAGTAAACAGAAAGTCGGATTACAGTAGCAGTCTTCGACTGATAGCGGCAAATGGAACGTCGGCTGTCGATCAACTTATAAGCGGTGGAGCGTGTCGGCATTTATACCCTTGCCATCGAATATTCTAGCGTCATCGCTAGTGGTGACGTAGGTTCCCGAATAATCTGTGACGTTACCGAAGTACGCGTATTTTTAACAAAACGATCTACTAAGGCCTCGAAGCTTCTCGAACATTGTAGGCGCGGTTTGCGCTGAACGTAGTGTAACGGGGTGATAAAAAACTTGAGGAAAGGAATGTGGCAATATAGTTGCATGTCTAATGTTGTTCAGCTTAATTAAAGTCTAGTGTTGTCTCAGTGTCTTCCTTCTCCTCGTCCGCGTCTGTATTAACGCTGGCGATACTGTCCTATTAAGCGCACGTGTTCGCCCGCGGGTAACAACTTTCACATTGTGTAACTGTCCGCTCATGCCTAGAAGCGTCTTTGGTGGTCAATATGGGTGATTGGGCTCTGTGGCACGATCCGCTCTTTTGTTTCGCTCCCCCTTATTTCTGGATCTACCAACGTTCTCTCGCAAGACCTGGCCCATGAATGCCCGCTGCAGGCGAAGTTTCTTGTGTAGACATCTTTCTGTGCCTTTCCTTTTTCCCTCTCGTATAATCGGCCCCGCCTTACGGAACCCCGCAAAAAGAAAGCTCAGCACGGAATCCGCTTGTTGCCCCAGGGTGGGTAAAAGATATGAACAATTCCTGGAGAGGCCTGACTTCTTAGCCTTCACTTTGGTGTTTGTAGCTAAATAACATGAAAAAAAAAACAGAAAGATAGAAAGACGATGCGTGTAGAATGTCTCACTGTGTAGTCAATCGCCATTTTCTGGTGCTTCTGTTGTGAAAACGCCGTTATCTGGTGAGAAGAAACCCATAAAACATTTGGCGGGTCACTACTGTACTGTAGCTCAGTTTGAAACAATGTGTAGGTCAGTCGTGGTTCCAGCCACAGAAAGCATGGTCAAGCCAATCGTGCGTCCGCACATCAGAGCGATCGGACGGCGGAAAATGATACGTGTACGTGATCATGTCTAACGCTGCAAAATATGACGGGCAGGTGCGTTGAGAATTCTACTGGGGCTGAAGTCACTCAAGATGAAAAGCTTGATAATTTATAGGTTTTTATGTGCCAAGCTATGATATGATTAGTAGGCACGTTAAAGTGGAGGGTCCCATAAATTTGAAGACCTGGGGTTCTCTAACGTGCATTAAAATCAACGCATACGCCCTTTTATAACACGGTCCTTCAATGGCCGGAATCACAGACGAGCACTGTCAGGACCAGGATTCGGAGACATGTACACGTAGCGCCATCTCAAATTGGGGATAGTGGTAGGTGGCCGCAGGTAGATAAGAAATAGGTAAAAAACATATCTAACAAAAACAAGGCAGTCAGCTAAATGACTTCCAGTACAGTACAAGAGAGGCCCACTAGATCATTCTGATAAATTTAGTGTCGCAAAGCAAACCGCATCACTTTCCAGAGTTTTCAATAGGGCCTCATGCTTTTACACGCGAAGCCTGTGTGACTAGCCTGCATAACGCTGTCCTTCCGTACTAACGCGCCGCGCTGCGCAGGTGTTGGCCCGGTGCCAAGTAGGTCACGCCAAGTAGGTAACTCTCTCCCTCGCCTGCCGCACACTCACCACGGCGCCCGCAGCTGTCGCCTCGTCCGTTCGCCTCAAACACCTGCCGTGACCACTGCTCGCTACACCGCTGACTCGTTGGTTCACGCGCAATAGTGACGCGCACCTAACGTACGCATTGAAGCACGTCGTATGTGTCACCTACCAGACCTACGCCAGCCATCGCTTCAAATGAATCTTCCAGCGCTCACCGAAGCATTGGTGTTAGCCCCATTTAATCGGTGGCGCCACCCGTGCACAACGCTGCCGCTACGCATGCCATCTGTGTTCCCTTCGGACAGATGGTCCAAGTTTTTTTTAGTCTGAGCGCGGTATTCTATTGACCTCAGAAGTGGCTCCCCTTGTAGCACGGTAGTGCAATTTTGCCAGAACGTTCGAGTGAGTCTTTTTTTATAAAACAGATAGTCATTTTTGGTAATTAGTTTTTTTCAACATATGAATTTTTTGGCTATTTGATTTCATGACAGGATGCCATTGATGATGCTGAGAAAACGAACCACGTAATGATGTCTTCAAATGTTGGGGACCCCGAATCAACGCTTCGTTGAGTCGGGGTCGAACAGCGTGAGACGGCGCCACCGTTGCAGTTCTCATGAGTTCAACCTCTCCAGACAGCCATTGTCGCCTACGCGAGGTCATGACAAAAAACTAATAGTACCAAAGCGTGGGAAGGCGTCGCTGTGGCGACGCCTTCCCACGAAACGAGCACCTGGACAGCCATGTTCGAGAAGGTTCCTAAACACTGTAGCAGAACGCAGCCTTGGACCGTTGCTGACGTTCGTGTCAGCGGCCATCTGCCCGGAGGAGCTCAACTTTCCTCCTCCACCCGACTCTACCTCCTCGCCCTGCGATGTCTTGAAGGCTTGGGCCGGGTGCGTCTTTGTGAAGTGACTTTACTAAGCATTGGCCATTTTCACCCATGTTTCTCATCAGCCGAGCGGTCCAACATCTGCACCCTTTCTAGTGGGTGGACCACTGAGACTTCATGTCACCTGATTCGCGGCAACAGTTGTCACCGCCTTCTTCGGACTGACGTGTACAGGAAACGATGGTCTATAAAAGCTGAAGTCATTTTGTAAATGAGACCTAAATCTGAGGTTAATCTCTGCTGAATCACTGTTCAGTTCCATCTCATTACACTATGTAAATAACCTTCGTTCTATCGCCTAAGAAAGCGCCTCCTCACTGGCGAGCATATTCTATGCGGACGACGGCGGGGAGCCTGCTACCCTAAGATACCCGTCGTACCTACCTGCCATCGACCTCGAGCCTTTGCAGGGTGTACCAGTATTTGTAGGAATCGAGCGTCCTTTAATGACACATGTCGGATGGAATCCTACTATCTCCATGATAATAGTTCGTAGTCTTTGGGCAAAAACCTTCATAAAAATTTTATAATCACTATTGATTGAGCTGATAGGTAAATAAGCAGCTACTATACCCAATCTTACGGGATCGTCACTTCTAGGTATCAGTATTGTATGTGCTGTAGCGAAAGATAGGAAACAAAGCTGTGTCGTAGGTCCTTTGTAAACATTTGTCAGTATTGGTGACAGAGTGCTCTTGAAAGTTTTAAAAAAAGATGTGCCTAGTTCATCTGGGCCCGGTGATTTTCCAGAAGCCATGGTCTCTATTGCATGGCTAACCTCGTCAACGGTGATAGTCTGTTCTAACATTTCTTTCGTGTCGTTATCTAGTCGTGCCATTAAGGCGAGAAATTCGCCTTTGAAAATTTTAGTCTATGATAGTTCTAGCGAACAATAAACATTAGTATTCTGTAAACGCTGCAATGATTTCGTGTGTTTTTTATTGACTACACTTTCGCGTTCTATTTCTGCTATTTGTTTCTTTTGTGCATGCCACTTTTCTGTACCCAGTGCTCCTTTGGTCGGCGTTTTTCCGCTAATCAGCCTAGCCGCTCTTGCCCGGATAAGAGCACCTCTATACCGCTCGGTATCGATAAATTCAAGCTGGCGTTTCACTGTCGCGATATTCTCAAGGCATTCGCCAGGCCTACGAGATTATTCTGCAATAAGCATATGTAAAATCGAACAAAGTTTTTATTTATTTATTTCCGAATACGGCATGCCAACTTGGCCCTAGCAGGAGGGGCAGTACACGTATAAGAACCAAATACAAAAAATGGCTTAATACATAAAGTGAGCTCTTCCTTCTTCAGCTACGGTGATAAAACGTTCCAATGCTTTCAAGGCATTCGACAGGCCTACGAGATTATTCTACAATAGGCATCTGCGAATTCGAACAAAGTGTTTTATTTATTTATTTCCGAATACAGCAAGCCAAGTAGGCCCTAACAGGAGGGACAGTACACGTATAAGAATAAAATACAAAAAATGGCTTAATACATAAAATGAGCTCTTACTTCTTCAGCTACGGTGGTAAAACGTTCCAATGCTTTCAATTGAATCTGATTTTTGAAGAGTTTACATACTTCCCCTATATGGGCAATTCACTATTCATATCAGGTGTTATAAGTTCCGCAGCTACTTCTTTAAAGACACTTCGTTGAGCAGCTTGCAGTTCATTTTTCACAACTCCCAGTTAAACTTATTCCGCTTCTCTCCCCAAGCAGCAATATTAAACCCAACCAAGCAGTGATCCCTAAAACACAGAGGTGTAACATGGCATTGCTGACAAAAAGGTAGAATGTTCAGAGATATATACGCTCTGTCAAGTCAGGCATGGCTCAATCTTGGAAAATGAGTAAATTGTACAGCACGAGAAGCCTCTAAGCGTTTCCCAACACCTTCCATGCAGTAGTCGTTCATTATTTCTCTAAGAGCCTGAGTGCTTGCGTCATTGAAATTTCCGCTACTAGTTTTATCTGCTTCAAAAAGCAAACAGTTAAAATCACCGATAAGTATGAGTAGTTTCTGGTAGTCGCAGAATTGGCGAGCATGCTCAAAAAAGGAGCACCTGTCTGTGTCATTATTGGGTGATTACGCGCAAATAATACGCCACTATTTATCCTCAAAAACAAAGTCGTGCACAATGAATCGTTCATCACTGAAAATCACGGCCTGCCTCAATAAGCAAAGGCGGCGCCGTAGAAGAAGGCAAACACCCGCAGATGTTTTTACAGCTTGACTAACTGCGGCTTCATAGGCTGATGTGAAACGCTGCATGATGTTCCCACTGTCTGTTTCACAATTAACCTTTGTTTCTTGTACTGCTAGTACGTCAAGGTATTACTCAGTTACCAATAGGTACTCCTGGTTCTGCTTTCTTTTTGACGCAAGTCCTCGTGCATTAAGGGTGGTGATGCGTAGTGATTAAAAAAGGGAGATTTTTACGGTAACAGAGTCTGGGAACGTGTGCTTACCTAGAAGCATATGCCGAGGCATTCACAATAGAGCTGTTAGCATCACGTCAGTGCATGTGGCGGTGTTACCGTCAGAGACTTGCTGGTTCACAGGGTCGGTTGAGGTCGAGAAGTGGGTCGGCGAATAGAGGCTCTTTTGCTCGGGGGTTGTCGTTCACTGTCAGGGTACGTTATTTACTCGCCAGATTACTCGTTCGCCGACTTGGCTGACTGACTGGCATTCGATGCCTCTGTTAAGTCTATGTCCGCGGGCTTGTCTCCGTCGGTGTCATCTTTAGCATTGTCAGAGTGGTGATTTTTTCACTGGCCCTTTTATCAGCAGATGGTGTCAGTGGTGACCATTGCTCAGTAGATGCCTTGCTGTCTTCCACTACGCTCACGGAGGTCGACGCCAAAAGTTTGACGGCAAGGTGAGGCTGCGTGGCCTGATCCCACCACTGCTTTTTCAGAACCTGTTTCATTCGAAAGGTGTTCTTAAGTATCAACGCCATTCAGGGAACCGGCAGCACTTCCATAACTCGTCGCACATTGGGTTGCGTCATGGCCGAAGTGGTGGCAGGCAGTGCAGCGTGACACTTGACACTTACCTACGAATGTGCCAACTGGATTTGCAACGCAGGTATAGTGGAGCCCTGCCTGGTACATAAATCAATGCTGGTTCCCCACCACCTGGATTTGGCGTGGAATATCATCAATCTTGACTCCAGGCTTTAATGTCCCCATTTGCGTAACGCCAACGTGCTCTAGTAATTTCAATGACCTTTCCGCATAGCAGCAGAGTGGCTCGCACGTCTTCGCCATACACACTATGAAGGAGGCAATGAATTTCAAACCGAACACCATGTTCGTTAGGTTGAATAATAACGCACTTGCGGCCCTTCACCTTGATGCCCTTCGTGGCGAGAAGCTTCTCCGTAGCGGAGGCATCCTTCATGGTGCTGGCCCAAACGTGATTCATCTGATACGCCCCCAGCATGACAACGTCAGCAAGCACACCAAGAATCAACGTGTCCCCAATAATTTTTACACGATAAGGCCTTGCACTTACGTCTGCGTGCATAAACACCAGGTTGGACACAATATTTCCTGTGGGTAGATGCGACAGGAAAATTTGGTATTATTCAACCGCATCAAAAGACCTGTTTTCGCGGCCCATTGTGGCCGCTGATACCTCTCCGACAGAGCCCGTCCCAAATGCGTCCGCACGCTACCTCGGCTACCAGCACGGCACAACATGCGCTGTTTAAAACTTGGTCTGTTCACTACTGCAGGTCATCATTAAAAGAAAAAAAAAGACTCCAGCGTTGTAGTTTCTTACCCACGTCACCTGATAATATTTTAAACACTACCAGCACCGTGATTCAAATCAGCGTTCTTTTGGTGTGAACCTGGACACTTTATCAACTAGGCTACAGCCACGGACTTGATAACATGGTTTAAAACTAGTTCTGTTCATAGCGCAGCTAAATCTTCAAAAAGAAGTGGTGCATTTGTGTGTCCTCCTTGAAGATAGAGGCAAATATATAACAGTTCAAAATATGCAGATTTTTTTGGAGGGAATTTCCTAAAGCTTTAACAAAATTAATTTATTTGTAACTTCGCCTTGAAATGGTAAGGTGGTAAAATTCACAGTTTCGTCTTCTTGAAATTTGTTACCGGGCTGTCAAGATTGATTTTCCGATCACTTTTTATCGTAAAAGGTTTCACCATAGATAACAGTTTTTTAGTCCAAGTGTGACATTTTTCGTTTTGACTATCGTCTACCGTGACTGATTGCTGAGTTTTTCTCCTTTATTTCCGTTTTTGTATCTACTTGTACAGAAATCTTTGCGCGCTCGAAATGAAACAAGTTGAGAGTTCGCACATCACCTTGTGTTGTCTTCTGTTTTATTTGCTTCCTTTGATACGTGGCAGCACGTCACAAAATGATGTCGTTTAAAGTTGATACCACTGCAGCTTTATTACTTTTAATTTATTTCGGTGTACTCACTGGGTTATGTGGAGGCTAATATACTACATAGAACTTATCGCGTCAAAGTAGTAAAAACAACCAGAGTATGTCGTCACTCCCACGTGATGAAATATCACTTTCAATCTGAAGAATATCCGTTGTGTGTCGCTTTGACTTAAAATGTTGTGCTTTTTTCATTGAAATAAAAATAAATACAACAGCGTTCTTTTTCGCGTTGCTCTTTGTGGAATCAAATCGGTGGATTTTGCGGTTCCAGAAAATATTGGATTGATGTGTGTCACAGGGCCCATTTTACTTCTAATCAGCACAGCTGGAACAGGCTCATGATGCTTACCATTCACTACAAGTACTGAGTGCCACTGAACTACCGGTTATCACACCATTGTATCCCAGCTGCGTGCGGTTTCCAGCACAGCAGGTCAAGGGTTTCGTACGAACTCAAATAGAAGCTGTTGGCTACAGCATATGACCACTTATGAAACAGCAAAATGCCAATGCTTATGAAGAGAAACGGGGGACAAACCATAGCGCTGACTCGCCAGTCAATGCTTAATAAAAATGCAGTGATGGTTTGCGGTTTCTTTTTCGGTTTTGTTTTGGTTACTTTTAACGAGTTCACATGGTTGTAAGGGGTGCAGCAGTCTAAGTTCCTTTCATGTACTTTAGTAAACAGTCAGTTGAGGGTCAGTGCTATGGGTTCTTTCCCCTCTTCCCTTTGTCCCTTCGTCATTGCTTTGTTTCAAAAATGTTCAAGCACTGTGACCAACTAGCATAGCCAGGTCGACAAACCGACTGGTTAGTCTATTCACTCAGACTGAGATCTGGTGCCCCCCTCCCCCTCTTGTGGTCTCGGGGCTAAGGTACTTGGCTGCTGACTCACAGCTCGCGGGATCGAATCCCAGCTTCGGCGCCTGCATATCCAATGGACGTGGAAATGTTGTAGGCCCCTGTGCTCAAATTTAGGTGCACGTTAAAGAACCCGAGGTGGTTGAAATTTCCGGAGCCCTCCACTACGGCGTCTCTCATAATGATATGGTTTTGAGACGTTAAAAACTCTACATATTTTAATCAATCAATCTGAGATCTGGTATTGAGTCTGAGCACGAGTGAATCTAGTGAATAAAAATACTGAGTCCGGACGAGCTCAAAGCACGAATTATATTTATTGTGTCAGTTCAAATGAGTTCGGCCTTTTTTTCTCGTCATTTGGTCATATCTACGCATTTTAGGCATTCTTAGAGGCTTTACACCGGCATACGTTTCTGCTAAAGTCTATTCACACATACCTCAACATTTAGCGTTCATGCGTCCTCTGAATATTCATAAATAAAACATCGGAGCGGGGGCGGGGAGTGAGGATGGGAAGGGTGTTTTGTGAATCACCCTAGTTAAGCTCTATCGCTGAAATTTCTGAAAAAAATTACATCTGTATTGCCTGCCACATAAAAATATCGTTGCTGGATTGAAATCACTCACTACTTATTCTTGAACGTCGAAGATCAAGAGACGTATCGTAGAGCACCAATTATGTCAGAAAATGGCGTCAAAGGACGCTAACGGACTACTCGCTCAGGCTCAAGCAAGCTCAGTTCCAGCAGGGAGTCGGAGTTTGAGAGAGTCTGGTTGAGGAAAATTTTGGTGAATGTCCACGGTGACCGAATGAGTCCTGAGAGAAAATTATGGGTTTTGAGTGAGTCCGAGTGAGCTCCAATTTTTCTGCCGACTTATATCAACTAGCCCAGTCTTCTATCCTTCTTGGTTCAGAGGCGTAGCCAGAATATTCGTTCGACGAGGGGTGGGGGGTGGAGGTTCAACTATAGTTTATGTATGTTATTGAGTGCGTTTGTAAGCGTGGGCATATGCGCTAACTATATGCGTGCGCGTATACGCTATATGCAAACGAAATTGAGAAATTCTGGGGAGTGTTCTAACCACCAAATATCTACCTTATTTGGCTACGCCATTGCCTGAATCCAGCTGCCACGCTTTGCGCAGACGTTTACAGAGAAAATTTTTTCCTTACGGACTTGATTCATTCGATTCTGTATGCTTGCTTGTTTCGTTGTTTTCCCACTGGCAGTTCGCGGGTATTTGAACTAATTAGCATAGCGCGTGGAACAAGCCGCCACTTCACGGCAGCCGTCAGACCACAGTGTACAGCACGCGATTCGTGATTGTGTCCTGTTTGAAACTTCTTGTTGCACAAGTTCTGGCACGTGGGAGCTGCTGTCGACCTTTCCCAGTCTTTCTCACTGTTTCCTGCTTTGCCGCAGGGCACACCCACTGTGCTCTACCTCCGTGGGATCACGCTTAAATGAGAACGCTAATTAAGGAGAGTTCCAACCACAGGTTCGTTAGGTCGTTGCCTCCAACTAGCTTTAATCCCCTCCAACTCCAAGCTGAGGCGATGGCTTTGTTGTCTGTCAAATTACAGAACTACCGAACTCATTGATTCGCGGCTAACGAAAGGAGACAATACGGGTTAAACATGACTACGCCATTTGATTCTAACTTTTCGACAACCAAAGTGCTGCGTCATTTGGTTGTAACCAAGATATTAGAAAATCAAACTATCTCTTTACATTGGGAGGGGAACATAAAGTTCTTTCTAGGATATAATTTCAAGTAGCATGGAGGAAATACTATGCCAATTGAGAACCTCGATGTTCTCAAATCAAAACAGATAATGCCTTCCTATTATGTTGGCACATTAATAACTAAGTTCCAGGTATTAAGTTTGCAGCTTCAAATAGGCTGAAAGACGTAAGTTCAAATTAGTCCACCTTTAAAGAAGATAGTGGTGCCATGTAGTATCAGGGAGTGGTGCCATGTTAACTCCTTCTTCCCGTCAATACTTATAATGCTACGGGACACCTTTTGCCTCCGTCGATGAGCCATAATACTTAGGCGAAGCTTAGTGCGCATGAAATGTTTTGCAAGTCTGTTGAAGTTACAAAATACGATAGTCTAGATTGTGATTGTGTCACACACTGTAAGCCTAGCTTGGATATTCAACTCCTTCCTCGTACTTACAAACAACTTCTGCTTCAATCTTTTTCACTGGTATAGCGCACCACGACAAGGACACACACAAAAGATAGATGCACACACACACAGTGCTAACTTGCAACTAATGTTTTATTTGTGATCACACACGCTGTTTATACAACAGTAGACCGATAAAACCTGGATAATGTCACGTCAAGAATACAGCACAGCCCATGCACGTGTCATCACCGATAGCGACAATCTACAATAGCCCGTCAAAGTGAAGATTCTAGATACTTCTTTTCTTTAGATGATAATGCTATGGAAGCCACACTCACACAATTTTCTTTCATTTTGTCTATTTCAAAAGCTTCAATAATTTCACGTGTGGTTCTGTCACGGGCCTTAAAGAGTATACGGGTGTTTTGGAACATAGGGACGCAACCGCACCTCTGACAGTGAAGGGCCAAATGACCACATACAGCTCTTTCTACATTGTACTTGTGTTCCCTTAGTCTTTCATTCACACACATTCCAGATTGGCCTATGTATTCGCAACCGCAAGTCAAAGGAGTGCTACAGACAACACCACAACAATTCACAAATTTCTCCCGGTGCTTAATCTTACAAACCATGTTTCCCGCTACTTTCTGCATTACCTTTTTGCACATTCCTTGCAACTTTTCGGGAGCAGAAAACACTACATCCGCACCCACCTTCCTTGCTATCCTTCGTAAGTTATGCGAAATGGCATGCATGTAAGGCACTACAGCAACCTTGCCTGCCTTAGTGGCGGTTGCCTGGTATTTGACGTTTGCCCTTCCTTTCCTGCTTATACATTCGGCGACAGCGATCAACAATTGCAAGGGGTTGCCAGAGTTCAATAAACGTTTTGCTTGAGCCCACAAACGTTTTGCTGCACGCACTTCTAGATGCATTTCAGTAGTGGCAGCTCGCGTGCACTTAGTATTGGCGGAGCTTATTCGCCCCGTTTGCAATATGTGCGTTAAATAGAGGAATGGGAGGACGCTTCGTGCCGCGTGTTCAATTAGCCAAATACAGCAGCGCAGTATGCCCTCAAGACGTCAGCCGACAACGCGGGTTTTCCGTCCTACCAGTAACAGTGCAACGTCTACTCCGCAGGCATAGATGTAGTTTGTTCAGGGCTACTGTAGGCTGAACATATGGGTGGCGCTGAGCCCGCTTGATTTTATTTACCGTGTTTGCGACGGAAAAAATTAATTGAGAAAGATACCTCAGCAGCTTTTTGAGCTGCTTCGCCTTTTTTACCTTCCATTTGTGCATTATAAAATTATCACACCATGTTCACTCTTATCTTATGCTGTAGCACACAAAGGGTCTTGTCTTAACGAGAGGTGATGTAATACTCTGCCTCCAAGTTGTTTATTTAGGTTCCTATTTTAATTCGAAATCATAATATTGGAACAGAAAAATACATATAAGAAAAAACGGAGGTGTTTCTGGCACATAAATTGCAGCAGCAATTGAACAAACATGTCTTGCATGAATATATATCTATAGGTATTCATTCGTGGGCTTACAGGTCTTACAAACGTTTTTGGGGACCCTCGTTCGTGACCCACGTTTTCAACAGGGGAATAATTAGAATTCCGGATCAGAACTTCTTAGGTTTTTTGCAGGGTCTTGGTACATTCAATACTAGGTAACAGTACGCGTAATGCCTGAGAGCCCCCGAATGGTATTAGGACAAAAAGAATACCTCACCCAAAGAAACATAAGAGTGAAGGCGACAGACATGGAAGGATTAAGCTCATCCGTCCCGACCAAAGTAGGATTAGTTGGTATATTACGAAGGAAGTCCGAACGATAATATAAGGTGTTTTTCGGGAGTGGTACTATACACACGCATGACAGGTCATTGTAATTGCTGGCTCTCACTGCACCCATAATCTATTGACAGTCACCAATACCCTGATATTCGTCAGCGTATGGGTGGCTCTCACTACATCATAGGCGTCCGTAGCTGTGACCTCAGGGTGTATATTCCTCTATGCTCTCCAAGAAATAGTCATTTAAACGCATAAATACTAATTTTGAGAATACGTAATGACTAAAACATAAGTATCGAAGGTGCGCTGTGTAACGCTGAAAATAGGGAGGACTAAAAAAAGTAAAAAAAAAACTATGGTTGTGCTGCCCAAAAGTCCGTCATCTCTTTTGGTTACTGCGCTCGTCTCAATGATAAGGTGTTGACGAGAACTTTTAGTTGATGTTACGAACAAAAATGTCATAGTAATGCTACAAGTTGTACGTGCGACTTCTATAGAAAAATGCATGTTTCACAGAGAGTTATTTTTTTGCAACAGAGGAACACTAGAATAATACATAGCTGAGCCAGTTGGTACGTACTAAGTTTAAAAAACAGGGTGGGCAAACACGGGGCAAGAAGGATACCAGGACACCAGAAAGGCATTTGTAGTGTCCTGATTTTCTTCTAGTGTCCGAGTCTGCTAGCAGTTTAGTGAAGGACTTGTAATGGGAAATCGTACCACCAGTTCTGTTGAAGGGCCTTAAACGTACCTACTGAGCATTATGTTCTTTACCCGCGGCCTCTGTGAGCGTTCATAGTAGTCTACGACGAACATTAACTCATTAGGATAACTGCAGACACATATGTTTGAAGGGCACCGTGCCGTGACCGAATAAAATTTTATTGCGAATAAAAAAAACGAATGTTTGTTACGTCACACGCCATGCGCTAGTTTCTTGTATGTACTTTTTCAAGCCTATTTATTCCCTAATGTTCTTGTATATAAAGATCACGTGGTAGTTACCTGCTTTAGAGATACTGTGACATTAACGTGACAGCTGCTGCACTTGTCAAAAAGCTTTCACTTTGCTCGCGCTGGCTGAATGGTCGGTACCAGAGTACCAGAGCTCCGTGAAGGGGCTCCATTAGAGAGAGTGTGAATAAGAAGCCGTCCCAAAAAGCCAAGCAAGTCTCACCGATAGATTGGTGCCAAAGCAGCACTAACGGCGATAAAAGCGTAGAGCGTGTAAGTAGACTGGGGTACGTGGGCTAGTACAGACGGCGCCCGGTGATTCTTTCACGGGGATGCTTGACAGCATTCTTTCTCGATAGGGTTGAACAAATGACCTGTACTACCAGGTCTTTGCGCAGAAATGGAGAGTAAACAGGCCGTTGATTTCTGAAGAGAAGTTACGAGAGGTGAAAGTGAGGTTCCCACTCAGAACAGCCTACATTATTACGTTGTCACCAACTTTCTCTTAGCGCTTCACTTCAGGAAAAATATATCTTTACAGGCTGGCTTCAGCAAAGCTCTATAATATTCGTCCATTGGAGTTGATCAACCCTGGGCCTTAACTGCTGTAAGCGGAAACTTCCAAAACCAGGAGCAGCGTAAAATATAGCACAAAACTAATATGAGATGCTGTAATGGTGTCTGTGCTGTGTATACCACCACAAGTACTTTCGGGAGATCACTGTGCAATGAGAGTGCTATGACAACGAATTCAGAAAAAAAAGGGCACTCATTTTATATTTGTCAAATTATTAGTAGAGTCCATTTCAGACGACATACAAGAGATGAATGCACGAACACACAAAAAAAAGAACTAATGAGCATTCGAAACAAAACAAAACGTAGAAACAACCATTCAAAACAAAAACAACATTCATTGACTGCTTGTAAAATGAACGACCAAACAGCACAGTCAGTCGCAATACGCAAAACACAAGCCGCAAACAGCATAAAGTGCATATGCTGTCCTGCCTAAGTAATCATTATGTTGCGATCTATGAGCTGTCGAACTCACTCGTGAATGGACATGAGCGAATCAAATATGCTGATAATTTTAAATAAAGCAACCAACATATTCTCATTACAATTTGCTTTGACTTCATTCTCAAGCTCTTAATTACCCTAGAAAAAATGAGTACTTCAACGCGGAGCGGATGAGATATTGTCTGATGTGTTCATGATGACAAGTTTGACGGGATAATAATGCGTGCGTGGCAAGTATTTTTCTGGTTTACGCTAATGCGGTCAATATACATCACAAAAAGAGGCATCAGAACATCAAAGATATGCCGAGAAAAATAGTGGCCGCTACTGCTTGATTTTTGAAAACACTTGTACTGTTGCGTCGAGAATTGTTATAATGAATCGCATCTTTCGATCAGAAGGTACTGCTAATACGTTTTACCACTGTCTAGTGTCAAGCTTAAAATAACATCCCCGCATAAGTAGAAGAAACTTAGGTTGCAATATCAAAGTTTTGTAGAAATGAAGCTTCGTACTTCTGTGTTCAATAAGACTATCTTGCTCTCGCACGGCCTCCACGGTTCGTTGGACGGCTCAAAGTTGAACTTAGAGTACTAAAGAAAAAATCCCGGCCAACCTAAACGCCTGCAAATATTGTATGGGGGAAGCCGTTACATATTGATATACTGTACGCCACTCCAGCACCGAGCATTTGTTTGAAATTGCTGAAAAATATATTCTTTGAAGCAGATTTCAGCAAGTTGGATCTGATGCATCAAGCCTTGATACAAAGTGAAGTAAGCTCTACAGGCAAAAACCTTGGATTTATGTACTCGTGTTCAATAAGGCTATGTGGCTCTCGCACGGCCTCCAGGGCTCGCTGGACGTCCAAACGTTGAACTTAGAGTACTAAACAAAAAAGCGTGGCCAACTTTCACGCCTGCAGATATAATATGGAGGCTGCTGTTACATATTGATATATTTACGTCAATTCAGCCCTGAGCATGCGTTTCAAATTGCTCAAAATTTATTCTCGCAAGTAGGTTATAGCACGTTGGCTCTGCTTCATCAAGCTTTCAAGCATGATGAAGCATGCTCTGCAGGCAAAAATCCTACCTTTATGTATTCGTGTTTAATAAGACTATGTTCCTCCCACGCGGCTTCCAGGGCTCGCTGGACGGCCCAAAGCTGAACTTGGAGTACTAAAAAAAAAGCGCGGCCAACCTCCACACTGCACATTATATATGTGTGGGCTGCCGTTACATAATAATATATTTTACGTGAGTTCAGCACGGACCATGCGTTTCCATTCGCTCAAAAGTACATGCTCGCTAGCAGGTTTTTGCAAGTTGGCTCTGCTGCATCACGTTTTCAAGCAAGGTGAAGCACGAACTACAGGCAAAACCATAATTTTATGTATTTTTGTTCTAAAAGGCCATGTTGCCCTCGCACGGCCTACAAGGCTTGCTTGACGGCTCAAAGTTGAACTTGGAGTACTAAACAAAACAGTGCGGCTGACTTCCACGCCTGCAGATATCCTATAGGGGCTGCCGTTATATATTGAAATATATTTACGTCTTTACAGTACCCAGCATGCGTTTAAAATTGCTCAAAATTTATTATGGCAAGCAGGTTTTAGTAATTTGACTCTACTGCGTCAAGTATTGAAGCATATAAAGCATGCTCTGCAGGCAAAACCCTACCTTTATGAATTCCTGCTGAATAGGACTATCTTTCTCTGACGTAGCTTCCAGGGCTCGCTGGACGGCCCAAAGTTAAACTTGGGGTACTAAACGAAAAAGCATGACCAATCTTCACACCTGGAGATGATCTACGGGGTCGTAGTTACATATTTGATATATTTTATGTGGTTCCAGTACCGAGCATGCACTCCAAGTTGCTAAAAAAAATATGCTCGCAAGCTAGTTTTAGCAGGTTGGCTCTGCTGCATCGAGCCTTAAAGCAAGGTGAAGCATGCTTTACAAGTAAAACAATAACTTAATGTATTCGTGTTCAAAAAGGCCATGTTGCTCTCGCACGGCCTACAGGGCTCGCTGGACGGCCCAAGCTTGAACTTGGAACTCTAAACGAGAAACCACAGCCAACCTCTATTCCTGCAGATATGCTATGGGGGCTGCCGTTACGTATTGATATATGTTACGTCTTTCCGGATCAATGCATGGGTTTAAAATTGCTCACAATCTATTCTCGCAAGCAGGTTTTAGTAAGTTGGCTCTGCTGCATCAAGCGTTGAAGCAAGGTAAAGTATGCTCTGAAGGTGAAAACCCTACGTTTATGAA
Organism: Rhipicephalus annulatus; assembly: GCA_013436015.1. NCBI lineage: Eukaryota > Metazoa > Arthropoda > Arachnida > Ixodida > Ixodidae > Rhipicephalus > Rhipicephalus annulatus. The sequence goes on along the minus strand of WOVY01010695.1, from coordinate 12,356 downwards.
TTCCTGTTCAATAAGACTATCTTGATCTCACGCGGCTTCCAGGGCTTACTCGACGGCCCAAAGTTGAACTTTGAATACTAAAACAAAGAGCGTGACAAGCCTCCACACCAGCAGATATTTTATGGGGGCTTCCGTTACAGATTTGATATATTTTACGTGGTTCCAGCACCGAGTTTGCACTCTAAATTGCTCAAAAATATATTTCCACATGAAGGTTTTAACTAGTTGGCTCTGCTGCATCAAGCCTTCAAGAAAGGTGAAGCATGGTCTACAGGCAAAACCATAGCTTGATGTATTTTTGTTCTAAAAGGCCATGTTGCTCTCGCACAACCTACAGGGCTCGCTTGACGGCTCAAAGTTGAACTTGGAGTACTAAACAAAACAGCGTGGCTGGCCTACACGCCTGTAGATATTCTATGGGGGCTGCCGTTATATGTCGATATATATTTACGTCTTAACAGTACCCAGCTTGCGCCTAAATTTGCTCAAAATCTACTCTCCCAAGCAGGTCTTAGTAAGTTGGCTCTGCTGCATCAAGTCTTCAAGCAAGGTGAAGAATAATCTGCAGGCAACAATCCTACCTTCATGAATTCTTGCTCAATAAGACTATCTTTCTCCCTCGCGGCTTGCAGGGCTCGCTGGATGGGCCAAAGCTGAACTTGGAGTACTAAACAAAAGAGCGTGGCCAACCTCCACTCCTGCACATTATATATGTGGGCTGCCATTACATAATAATATATTTTACGTGAGTTCAGCACCGACCATGCGTTTCAAATTGCTCAAAAATATATTCTCGCAAGCAGGTTTAAGCAAGTTGGCTCTGCTGCATGAAGTCTTAAAGCAACGTGAAGCATGCTTTACAGGTAAAACAATAGCTTTATGTACTCGTGTTCAAAAAGGCTATGTTGCTCTCGCACGGCCTACAGGGCTCGCTTGAGGGCTCATTGTTGAACTTGGAGAACTAAAAACAGAGCGCTGCCGACCTCCACGCCTGCATGCAGATATCCTATGGGGGCTGTCTATATATATATATATATATATATATATATATATATATATATATATATATATATATATATATATATATATATATATATATATATATATATTCTCACGTGATTACAGAACGACTACAACGTCTGTTCACGGGAGCAGCACTGGACGTCGAGCCGAACTGAACGTTAGAGCACGAGCACACCAATGGTCCTCTTCTTCTTTCACACCATGGCACATACTCGCATTGGCATGGCTAAACCTCATTCCATGTCTGCGGCATTACCCCCCCCCCCCTTTCGAAAAAAAAAGTACCACCCCGATGACCAATGCCGATTAAAAGTTAAAGTAATCGCGTACACGCACAAAGACGCATGATGAAGCAGTGTCATGTGGCTCGGGGGTAGTGTGGCTTCATCGGTGACACATGAACAATGTCAGCCTGTTGGGAACGTCGAGATCGCTGAGCTGTGTCTTCAAGCAGAATTTCGTAGTTGACATCTGTGAGGCGCCGTAGTACTCTATAGGGACCGAAGTAGCGGTGAAGTAACTTTTCCGAGCGGCCCTTTGGCGAACGGGGATCCAAAGCCAGACCAGATCACCGGGTTGGTAAATAACATGGCAATGACGGGAGTTGTACCTCTGCGAGTCGATGCGTTGTTGTTTTCGGATGCGCTCGAGTGCATGCTGGCGGGCCGCGTCGGCGAGCCGGATAAAGTCGTTCGCATCAGTAGTAATATCGGTCGTGTCAGGCAACAGCATGGCATCAAGCATCGTAATTGCTTCTCGGCCGTGAAGCAACCGGAAGGGAGTGAAACCCGTAGTCTCTTGAACCGCAGTGTTGTAAGCGAACGTTACGTATGGCAAAATTGCATCCCAGTTTTTGTGATCACGGTCGACGTACATAGATAGCATGTCAGCGAGCGTCTTGTTTAGTCTCTCCGTCAGACCGTTGGTTTGTGGATGGTATGCGGTTGTTTTGCGATGAGCTGTTCCACTAAGTCTTGTGACGTCTTGCATCAATTGGGCTGTAAAGGCTGTTCCACGGTCAGTGATAAGAACTGTTGGCGCTCCATGGCGGAGGACGATGTTGTTGATAAAAAAATACGCAACCTCATTGGCGGTGCCTCGTTGTAGGGCTTTCGTTGCGCAGTACCTCGTTAAATAGTCAGTAGCGACTACGATCCAGTGGTTGCCATCATGTGACTTCGGGAAGGGCCCAAGCAAGTCCAAGCCGATTCGTTCAAACGGTTGTGTCGGGGGTGCAACAGGCTGCAATAAACCAGCAGGGCGCACAGGTGGGGCTTTACGGTGCTGGCAATGATTGCACGTTTTAACGTAATGCTTGACATCCTGGGTGAGCTTTGGCCAGTAGTAGCGAGTCTGAATCCGGGCAAGGGTACGTGCGAATCCTAGGTGGCCGGAGAAAGGCTCGTCGTGGCAGGCAGATAAAATGTCAGCACGTAGTCCTGGTGAAACGACGAGGAGGTACTCAGTCACATAAGGTTCGAAGTTCTTTTTGTAGACGATGTCGTTGCGGAGACAAAATGACCCTGAACGTGCGAATGCCGATGGTGGACTCGAGCTGCGACCTTGAAGGTATTTGATAAGTTGTTGGATCTCTGAATCATTCCACTGTAGCTGGGCCAAGTCAGATTCACTGACTGCACAAAGAAAATGGCCATCGGTATCATTGTCCCTCGATGTCGTCGCGAGGGGTGCGCGCGAAAGGCAATCGGCATCAGTGTGCCTGCGGCCCGACTTGTAGACGACTGTAACCTCAAATTCTTGAAGGCGTAAGCTCCACCTCGCGAGGCGCCCTGAAGGGTCCTTGAGATTGGCCAGCCAACAGAGGGCATGATGGTCCGTAACTACTCTGAATGGACGGCCATACAGATAGGGTCGGAACTTTGTTATCGCCCAAATAACAGCAAGACATTCCTTCTCCGTGGCCGAGTAGTTAGTTTCCGGAGATGACAAAATGCGGCTGGCATAAGCGATGGGGCGTTCAGCGTCGTCTTGCCACTGGACGAGGTCTGCACCAAGACCGATGTTGCTTGCGTCAGTGTGAAGTTCGGTGGCGGCATCTTCATCAAAGTGCCCTAGTAAGGGTTCACTCTGAAGGCACTGCTGAAGCTGGGAAAAAGTGGCTCTCTGCTCGGAACCCCACACAAAAGGAGTATCCTCCTTCGTTAAACGGGTAAGGGGTTTAGCGATGTTGGCAAAGCTCTGGACAAAGCGCCTGTAATAGGCACAGAGACCCAAAAACCAGCGCAAATCCCGTTTGTTCGAAGGTGGAGGAAATGCAGCAACAGCCATGGTCTTTTCTGGGTCTGGTCTAATGCCATCGTGACTGATAAGGTGGCCGAGGAACTTTAGTTCTTCGTAGCCGAAATGACACTTCTCCGGTTTTAGCGATAGGCCTGCGGATCGAATAGCGACGAAGACGGACTGAAGTCATTGTAAATGTTGCTCAAATGTTTTGGAAAAAAACAACGACGTCGTCTAAATACACGAGGCAGGATTCCCACTTCAGACCGGACAGGACGGTGTCCATCATCCTTTGGAACATTGCCGGTGCAGAGCACAATCCAAATGGTAACACTTTGAATTCATAAAGGCCATCGGGAGTTATGAATGCTGTTTTTTTCCCTGTCGCGCTCATCGACCTCGATCTGCCAGTAGCCGCTGCGTAAATCCATTGATGAAAAATATCGGCATGTCGGAGTCGATCCAGTGAATCATCTATGCGTGGGAGAGGGTAGACATCTCTCTTCGTCACCTTGTTGAGCTTCCGGTAATCGACGCAAAATCGAAGAGTGCCGTCTTTCTTTTCAACAAGTACGACGGGTGACGCCCATGGACTGTTCGAGGGTTGGATGACGTCGTCGTCGAGCATCTGTTTCACTTGAAAACGTATTGCCTCTTGTTCTTTTTGCGACACGCGGTAGACATGCTGTCGTACAGGCCGTTCGGTAGGGTTCGTTATAATGCGGTGCTTCACGGTTGGGGTCTGCTTGATTTTGGAGGTGGACGCAAAGCAATCCACTATACGTACGTAAAATCATGCGTATCTGCTGTTGCTGCGCACGGGATAGCTGGCAATTGACGTCAACTGTACTGGGTTATGCAGTGTTATCTTCGGCAGCAGTGGCAATCGGAGCGATAGTGGAACATTCTGCGTCATCAATGGCTTCAAAGTTCGCGATCGCTGTTCGCTTTGCCTAGTGTTGGTACTGGCCACTGAAATTTGCGATCAGAAGCTGAGTCCTCCGATGTTTCAGTTTGACGATAGCACGCGCGACACAAATCTGCCGAGCCAAGAGCACCGAGAGGTAGTTTTCCGCAATGCCACTACTCTTGCTGTCACAGTCGCTCTCCACAGTTACCAACATACCGGCTCGCGGCGGCAGTGCGATGGTGTCGTCAGCAATTCGAAGTGTTGTGGTCGGCGCAACTTCATCCTTTCGTAGGGCTGTATGGTCGTTAGATAACGTTATGAGCAGGTCGCGAAGGTTAATTATGGCTCCATGCTCACGGAAAAAATCCATTCCGAGAATCAGGTTTTGGGAGCATTCGCGCAATACAACGAAGGAAACAATGTACGTCGACCCACAAATTCGGAGGCGGGCAGTGCACATTCCTAGCGGTGTCAATAGGTGACCTCCCGCAGTCCGGAGGTTGGTTCCATGTCCCCAAGGTGTCGTTACCTTTCTTAGCTGTGCAGCGAGGTCAGCGCTTATAACAGAATAATCGGCACCCGTATCTACCAGAGCGGTCAGCGGGTGGTTGTCGACAAGGACAGAGATACGAGCAGAGACCCGTTTGTCGTCGATGGCACACGTCGGTGAAAGAATGTCGTCGGATGTCGGCAGGCAAATCGGGGGAGGGTCTTGTAACGGTCGATCAACAGCGGCCTCACCCCCAGAGGTCGCTGTTCTTAGTTTCCCCGGCGTGGGCTTGTGGATCTAGGTGATCTTCCTGCAAGGACGTCCGCAAAGGTCGATTGTTGGCCAGGTGACGTGGGACGCCGTGGAGATGGTGAACGGGATTGGCGACGCGGAAGGGTTGAGGATCGTTGGCTTGCCAAGTATTCGGCGATAGCACGGGGCCGCTCACCATCTCTGGGTCGACGAGCATCCGGACGAAAGCCAGGAAGACCCATGTGCCTGTAGGCGCACTCACGTAGATGTGACCTGGTTCACCACAGTGATAACATAGAGGCCGGTTGTCGGGAGCACGCCATGCACTGGATTTCCGTGTAAGGGGTGGGTTGCCGTACTGCGGTGGTCCCGAGTAGAACGACGGTGCCGTCTTCAGGGTGGACGGATGGGACGGATAGCCAACAGCCGGTGCAGGAGTACGTAGTGCTTCCACGTGCGTTAATAGCGGAGCTTCGGCTGGACGCGGGGCCATCATGGGTTGGACTTCGGCTGCACGCAGAGTCGTCATGGGGTGCACCAGCTGCCGGACCTCTTCGCGAACGACATCCGTTAGAGCAGCAACATGGGGCGGAGAAAGACACCACGTGCAGCTTTTGCAGCTCCTCGCGCACAATACTGCGCACGAGCTCCGTCAGGTCTTTTACAGTCGTGACATCAGGTGTTGGCAGGGCCGACGACACTGACGAAAGACTGCCAGGACGCTCATACTGGTACGAACGCTGCCTTAGCATTCTCTCCATTGTCGTGGCTTCGCGGAGAAAATCCTCTACAGTGCTGGGAGGGTTCCGCACTAGTCCCGCGAACAGCTGCTTTTTCACTCCCCGCATTAGGAGGCGCACCTTCTTCTCTTCCGTCATTGAGGAGTCGGCTCGCCTGAACAGCCGCGACATGTCCTCAACGAACATGGCAACACTCTCGTTCGAACGCTGGTTTCGGGAATTGAGGAGCCGTTCCGCTTGCTCCTTTCGGTCAGAGCTTCGGAAGGTATTTCGCAACTGGTTGCAAAACTCTGGCCAGGTTGTCATAGTGGCTTCATGGTTTTCGAACCACGTGCGCGCAGAGTCCTCGAGATAAAAGTAGACATACCGAAGCTTCGCTGCTCGTTCCACTCGTTGACGCTGCCGCAACGGTTGTAGTCGTCAAGCCAGTCGTCGACGTCCTCGTAAGGCTCACCGTGGAACGGCTTGGGAGTTCGCGGGACGTTGAAGAACCATGGAGGAGGCAGCGTTGATGTTTCTTGGGTTTGCGTTCCCGCAGTAGCCATAGTACTGCCGAGTTGTGAAAATGCTCCGAATTCAGGAGGTAGGCCTAGTTGTCGCCTGCTACGCCGTAGGTCAGCTGGTTATTCCAAGTCGCGACTAGTGTCGGGACCTTGCTGCTGGTTGCAGTGCATACAAAACTACCCAGCACCTCCACCAGAAAATGTCACGTGATTGCAGAACGACCACAACGTCTGTTCACGGGAGCAGCACTGGACGTCGAGCCGAACCGAACGTTAGAGCATGAGCACACCAACGGTCCTCTTCTTCTTTCACACCATGGCACATACTCGCATTGGCATGGCTAACCTCGTTCCATGCTGCCTGCGGCAATGTATATATATATATTATATATATATATATATATATATATATATATATATATATATATATATTATATGAATAAAAGAAGACACACGTCGAAAAACGGAAAGGTTATATACGTTTCGGCCGTGGGACTGGCCTTCGTCAGAATAACAGATGTAACAGTGGGTGCAACAGCATATAAGCGCATACGTTTCGCTTGCAATAATCACGTGAGTGCAAACATCATAAAACAAGTACAACAATCACACATGAAATCTATATGGGGGCCCCCGTATCACATCCTACTTATAAGCAATCAAATAGCAAGTCACGACACGTGCACAAAGATTACAGCTGGTACAAACAATAACATCTACAGCGGTAACTGTTTGTGATATATATATATATATATATATATATATATATATATATATATATATATATATATTATATATGAAAGTAGATGCGCTTTCACATAAAAACTGTTTATTGTGCCGACGTTTCGACGGGAACCCCGTCTTTTTCAAGGCAAAAGACGGGGTTCTCGTCGAAACGTCGGCACAATAAACAGTTGTTATGTGAAAGCACATCTACTTTCATATTTATAACCTTGCGGCAAGCGAAGTTATTCTTATATATATATATATATATATATATATATATATATATATATATATATATATATATATATATGTTTTCGCGGCTATGCAGCTATGCGGGCGGTGCGAAGAAGACGACGACGTTGGTGGGCTGTTCGACAATACACAACGGGCTGCCATCTTGACTGCTGGAGTACTTTTCTACTCTAAAGTAGTAAATACATTCGCAAACATTTTTGGTGGTGGTGCTGGGTACGACGCAAGACCGGAACTTCGAAGCGGACGTGTTCTCGACTGCCCGACCATGGCAACAGAAACCAATTCTGCCGCTCCTGTTTCAGCCGCGACTCCGGCGCAGCCTGTACAGCCGGTCGTATTGACGCAACCGCGCGACCCTGGCAACTTCTGCGGCACCGACCATGTTGACGTTTGACGACTGGATTCCGAAGTTCGAGCGGTTTGCAGCAGTGTACCGGTGGGACCCTACGATGATGCTCGCCAACGTTGGCTTCTATCTCTGCGGAACAGCTGGCGCGTGGTTCGAGGCTCATGAAGCGGACATAACCAGCTGGGATACTTGCAAACAGAAGCTTCGTGACCTGTTTGGTAAGGCCGTCGGACGCCAGCGGGCCGCTTCTAAAGAACTCTCTGGTCGGGCACAAACTACGACCGAATCATATGTCACCTACATCCTTGACGTTCTCGCCCTTTGCCATCGTGCCGACCCCAACATGTCCGAGGAAGACAAAGTAAGCCATTTACTTAAAGGCATTGCAGGATGATGCTTTCAACATACTGGTTTCCAAAGACTGTTCCACCATTGATGACATCATCAAAGAGTGCCGCCGATTCGAAGAGCTGAAGAGTCGCCGGGTCGCCAAGAATTTCTTGCGACTTCCGAACACGGCCGCTACGTCATCTTGCGAGGACCTTCAGCCGCCATGCAGTCAACCACATAACAACGAGAGTGTAGTTCGCATCGTTCGTAGAGAAATCGAGGCCGCGTCCTCCGTCTTTTCTGACCCGCCCATCTGATGATCGACAACCGATCTCGTTGATCCAACAGGTCGTGAGAGAGGAGCTGGCAAACGTTGGGCTGCAGCCTGTATGTTCGTTGACGGAACCTCGGGTCAGTACATAGCGCCTTCTCCTGCACCAGAAAGATTCCGCCGCTATCGTGATCCTGCTCAGTGGAGGACACAGGACGACAAGCCTATATGTTTTCATTGTCATGGTGTAGGACACATCTCCCGCTACTGTCGTTTCCGCACGTATCCACCTCGGTCGTTTCCTGGCTATCGACGTGACGACAACCACCGGCCCCTGCAGTATGGCGCTCGTGACGATGGACCGTACAATGGCACTCCTGCGACACCAGTCCGCCGGTCCAGCCCGTTCGCCGTCCCCGCATGACCGTCGCTCCAGGTCACCTCAGCACCGCCGCTATTCGTCGCCCCACCCTAGTGGACGCCCCTTCTTCGGAAAAACTGAGCAATGCAGCTCCCGGAGGTGACGCTGCATTGGACTCCCGACCTGAAAAACCCTCTGCTGACCTTGACTACGGACAAGAACCTGCTTGATGTAGAAGTGGATGGCCTTCCTGTTACTGCCCCTTTATTGACACCGGCGCACATATTTCAATTCTGAGCTCTGACCTCCGTGCACGATTAAACAAGGTCCTTACGCCGCCAGAGTCCCTATTTGTACGTGTCGCTAGTGGAGCGACCCCGGCTGTGCTCGGAATGTGCACCGCGCGTGTGAGATTCGCCGACCGCCAGACGTCCGTTTCTATTCCATGTCTCGCTCACTTTCCACATGACGTCATCCTTGGACTCGATTTTTTGTCCGACCACTCCGCTGTAATTGACTGCTCAGCCGGCGTCGTGCAACTTGACTTGCCTGCGGCCACCCGAAGAGTCGAAGATGGTACAGAACAAGCTTTCGTGCGCTGAGTTTGTTCGCCTCCCACCCCAAGCCCTAACTTGTGTCACAGTTTGAACCATATCCCAGTGTTCCGGGATGGGGATTACGTGGTCTTTCCCTCTCCCGGTGTTTTACTGGCCCGCAACGTTTCCTCCCCGTACACCATATTAACTGCTCACAGCGAACAAAGCGTGCCTTCCTCTTCTGAACTTCGGACTCAGCCCTCAAATCCTACCACAAGGCATTGTTCTCGCCACTCTTTCGCCGTCACACGAGTGCCAGAATCTCATCAGTGTCACGTTGAACTGGCCACAGGTCGCCTCCCCGAACCCGCATAGCACCGACGCAGCCAAATCTACACGGCTCAACAATGTAACTAAGATGATTGCCTCAGACCTGTTGCCGTCTCAGGTCAAAGACCTCACTGATCTTCTCACGAGCTATTCGGACACTATTTGACTTGACGGTAGGCCCATAGGTCAAACATCGCAAGTCAACATCGCATTGATACCGGTGATGCAGCTCCCAATTCACAGGCGTCCCTATCGAGTGTCACCATCAGAGCGCCAAGTTATCCAACAGGAGGTGAATAAGATGCTCACAAAAGGCATCATAGAGCCCTCATCGAGTCCGTGGGCGTCCCCTGTAGTCTTAGTTAAAAAGAAGGACAATACCTGGCGTTTCTGCGTGGACTATCGGCATTTAAACAAGGGTCACCAAAAGGGATGTCTACCCGCTTCCTCGTATTGATGATGCCCTGGACTGCCTTCATGGCGCAACCTATTTTCTTCGATAGACTTACGCTCCGGTTACTGGCAGATCGCCAGTGGACGACCTCGACCGGGAGAAGACCGCCTTTGTAACGCCTGACGGTCTCTACCCAATTCAAGGTAATGCCGTTTGGCTTGTGCAATGCGCCGGCGACGTTCGAGCGGATGATGGACACGCTTTTGCGCAGCTTTAAATGGTCTATCTGCCTGTGTTATCTGGACGACGTGATTGTGTTTGCCCCAACCTTTAAGTCTCACCTCGAGCGCCTTTCCTCAATTCTTTCAGTATTTCGAGAGGCTGGGCTCCAACTTAATTCTTCGAAATGCCATTTTGGGCATCGCCAAGTTACTATTCTAGGGCATCTCGTTGACTCCTCCGGCATCCGCCCCGATCCCGACAAAGTCCGAGCTGTCCTGGATTTTCCTGTACCGACTTGTGTCAAGGACGTTCGAACGTTTTGTGGGCCTATGCTCATATTTCCGACGATTTGTCAGAAACTTCGCAGAGGTCGCACGCCCCCTCACTGATCTTTTGAAGAAAGACTTGTACCATTTGAGTGGGGTCCTGATCAAGGCACGGCACTTTTTCCCAGCTCATAACACTTCTGACCACGCCACCGATTCTCGCCCACTTCGACCCGTCTGCTCCAACCAGAGGTCCGCACTGATGCTAGTGGCTACGGTATTGCGCGGTTTTAGCCCAGCGTCAATCCGGTCACGATCGAGTTCTTGCGTATGCCAGCCCGGCTCCTTTCTCTCCTGCCGAACGCCATTACTCTATTCTACGGAACGCGAGTGCCTGCCCCTTGTATGGGCAGTTGGTAAATTCCGCCCCTATTTATATGGCCGCCTTTCACAGTTACCACTGACCATCACGCTCTATGCTGGCTTTCAGCCCTCAACAGACCCAACGGGGGCGCCTTGCTCGTTGGCTCTGCGCCCTCCAGGAATTCAAATACACAGTGGTTACAAGTCTGGCCGTTTACACAAGGACGCCCGACTGCCTCTCTCGGTTACCCCCGTTGACGCCTCCAGATCTAGTAACCGACGACGCGTCCATCTGTATTTCCTCGCTCTCTGCTTTCGGCAACATGGGATGTGAGCAACGGCGTGACGCGTCCCTACGAGAGCTAAATCGACCGCCTGAACACAGGCTGTACAGACAGTTCGCTCGCCATGTTCGTTTGTCATAGACGGCAATTTTATACCGCCGCAACATGCACCATGTGGGAGGTAAACGAACTCACTAACTCGTAATACCCACTCATTTGCACTCGAACCGTACTTAAGCAACTACATGATGTACCAACGGCTGGCCACCTTGGTGTTGCCAGAAACGTACGACCGTGTCCGCCGACGCTTTTTCTGGCCCGGCCTCTACCGTTCTGTACAACGTTATGTTAGGTCTTGTGAGTCGTGGCCAACGCCCGCAAAAGGCCCAGCGGTACACCCCGCCGGGCTCCTTCAACCGATCGACGTACCTGCCGAGCCTTTCTATCGTGTCGGCCTCGACCTGCTGGGCCCTTTCCCTCTTTCTACCGACGGTAAACAGGTGGGTCGCCGTCGCCATAGAATTACTCGACCCGTTTCGCAATTACGAGACCTCTTCCAAGCAGCTGCGCCTACACGATGTCGCCGACTTTTTGATTCAAGACGTTCATCTTAACATCATGGCGCTTCCTCGTCAACTGGTCACCGATCGCGGTCGCTACTTTTTATCTAAGGGTAATCGACGATCTACTTCGTTCTTGTGCAACCAAGCACAAGCTTACGACGGGCCTACCATCCTCAAACGAACGGCCTCACAGAACGTCTGAATCGCACGCTCACTGGACATGCTCGCCATGTACGTGTCGACGGATCATCGTGACTGGGACATTGCGCTACCCTTGTCACTTTCGCTTACAATAGCTCACCGCCACGACACTGCTGGATATTCTCCCTTTTACCTTTTGTATGGAAGAGACCCGACATTGCCGTTCGACACGCTTGTACCAAACCCTGCCAACCTGTCCACAGCATATGCTCGCCGCGCTATTAGCACCGCAGAGAAAGCCCGTCAGATTTGCCCATCAGCGCCTTTCGGACTCGCAGCTCAGTCAGAAACGTAGCTATGACAGCCACCATCGGGACGTCCACTTTAGTCCAGGTGACCTCGTTCTTCTGTGGGACTCCGTCGCGGCATGTGGTCTGGCTGAAAAGCTTCTACCCAAGTATTCCGGACCTTATCGTGTGCTACGGCAGGTAACTGATGTTACCTATCGAAATAGCACCTCTAAACCCTTCGATACCTTCCACATCTTCCGACATCGTCCACGTCGCTCGCCTCAAGCCGTACATCTCGTCCAACACCTGCTAACAAGCGCCGGGTCGGCGCTTTTCGCCGCCGGAGGTCGATGTTGGGTTCGCGGCTATGCAGCTATGCGGGCGGTGCGAAGAAGAAGACGACGACGTTGGTGGGCTGTTCGAAAATACACAACGGCTGCCATCTTGAACTGCTGGAGTACTTTCTACTCTAAAGTAGTAAAATACATTCGCAACATTTTATATATATATATATAT
>WOVY01010694.1:0-23812 GCA_013436015.1 Rhipicephalus annulatus | reverse complement strand
GTTTACGGTTTTCAAGTTCGATATTCTAGGGAAAGCATAAAAGTTCATGGAAGAAGGAACCTTGCACTCAGCCCATTTTGTGTAAGACTGCACTCGCCTGCTCGACAAGAGATGTGCCTGACCAGAGCATCATGAAGTCAAATGTGTCTGTGTGTGTGCTGGCAAGGTGGCTCGGGCTGGTTGGGGAGGGCAAAGTATGCGAGCAAAAAGTTTCTTGTAGTAAAGCAGGCTGGCTAATTATACTGGTGAGCAAATTATGTGAGGATGAAATTGTGCGAGTAAATATAGTATGTACTCTTGTATGTTTCAGCTCTGTTGCTACGGATCCTGCGGATCGAACTTGGCATCCGGCAGCAACAAAGAGAGGTTCTGCAGGAGGTGCGACAGCTGAAGCTCGAGGTACGGCTCTTGTCCGTGCCTCAGCAAGCCCAGCCAGCACAGCCCCCCTTCTGACCTTCCCCGGCTGCCTGCTGGTACAATTGGAGACATGGATGGCAGCAGAGGCAGCTGTGCAGAGTGAAGCTGTGGCTGCGGCTTTGGTGTGTATTTCTTGATTTTTAATATGCCTATGTAACATGCAGAAATTTAGTACTGCTTTAAGATACTGTGTTTCATGAAACAAGCTAGCCAGGTAATCTCATGAGCCACTGTATTACAGTCGAATATGAATAATTCGTACTCAAAGAGGCCAGAAAATTTGTTCAAATTAAAAGAAGTTCAAAATAATGAAAGTTACCGTAATTACTTGAATCTAACACGCACCTTTTTTCCAGTTAAGAGAGTTCATGAATCGCATGCGTGTTAGAATCGAGTACGAAAAAAAATGAATATGGTCATTCTATTGCCATCGCCACTTACAAAATGGCCGCCCCCTACGTGCGTCGGCATGGCGCGTCGGTCATTTCTGCCTATGTGTTTCCCATGTGCGATACTTCATACGTGTGCTGAGGAGTTCGTCATCTTGTAGTACATTAGCATCGACGGCATGGTAGGGCCGACTCCAAAAATTCGACGAGTGCACCACAATGCCGCTTCTAAAAGAAAAGTCATCGCGTGTGCCGGAACGGACAGAAATCGGGCCGCATCGCGGTCATTTGAAGTTCCCGAAACGTGCGTGCGGGACTGGCGGAAACAAAAGCAGGATATTGTCGACAGCAAGATTCACGCAAAGGCTTCAGTGGACCACAGCAGGGTCGGTTTCCAAAAATTGAAGAGCTGCTCGGTGAGTATGTGATTAAGCAGTGAGCGGCACAGCGGCCCGTGACGACAGAACTGCTCCAAGTGCAGGCTATGCAGTTAGCCTTAGAAAAAGGGCTAATGCAGAGCCATTTTAAAGCGAGCAGGTGCTGGCTAACGAACTTTATGAAGAGAAAAGGCTTTTCCCTCCGAAGGCGAACGGGCATATGCCGGAAGTTGCCGGAGGAGTACGAAGAAAAGCTTCAGAGTCTTCAGCGGTTCCTCCTAAACTTGCGGCACAACAACGGCTACCTGCTTGGGCAAATCGGGAATGCCGATCACACGCCTCTTTACTTCAACATGCCTGGCACCACAACCGTCTAGGAGAAAGGGGCGAAGCAAGTTTGTGTACTGACATCGGGCGACGGTAAAAACTAGAGTGACAGCAATGCTCCGTTGCACGTCAGATAGGCATAAGCTTCCCCCGTACTTCATATTTAAACGGAAGACGCTCTCAAAAATTGTCGTTTTCCCGAGTGGTGTGATCAAGCGGGCCAACGTGAAAAAAGGGTGCGCGTCGCAACCGATGTCTTGTTTTTTTTTTTTGTCGTGGAAACCGGGCGCGCATTACAATCGAGGGCGCGGTAGAATAGAGTAAATACGGTAATTGAGCGGAGGGCTCACCATGCAGTGATGCATGTGCATGGAGAAGTTTTATTCACAAATTACAGGACATCCGTCATTAATTAAAGTAGTCAATACATGTCTGTACACGTTGGTCTTGCAACGAGTCAACAAGTTTTGCGTGCAGTTTGCAAAGCATTTGTACTTCGGCTTCAGTATTCTCCTGGCAATAGAAGTTGCGCGCGGCAATGTCCAGTGCTGACACTCTTTGAAGACAACTGTGTTTCCACTGTTATCATCTGCGCTGCAGCCGGAGCGTGGCCAGCACATGATGAGAAAGGAGGAGCGTCTTCACCTGGAGAAAGGCAGATAGGCATTCGAGAGAGAAACACTCCGCGGCAGCTTTTTTTTTTTCTCTTCATGCGCGGTGTTGAAAGGAGAAGAGTCTCTACATAGCAGGAAAGAAAAACAGGGAATTGTGACACCGGCGCGTTGCAGATTGGCATGAGAGAGAGCCCACTCTCTGCGACAGCTTTTTTTCCCCTCTTTCTCTTCGTGCGCAGTGTTAAGAGGAGAAGGGTCTCTACGTGGCAGGGACGGAAAAAGCCGAAGCGTGGCACAGGAATGTCGCAGATTGGCATTTGGCAAACATTCCACCGCAGTCTTTTCTTTCCTTTTCTTCATTTTCTTCTTTAAGCACAGCGATGAGGTGTCTGAAGTGCCGTGTCTGAAGTGCCACCGCAGGATTGGGCGGGGTGCTGAGAGCATTTTCGGAGCGCGGTATAGCTTTGATAGGACCACAGCGTCAGTTCGAATTAAGTGTGTTGGAATTAATGAGATTCGACTGTATTTACTATAGTCTGTGAAGTCCGGGTGAACTGTCCTAAGCTAGCAGACGATGTAGGCGGCATCGTGTGTTTGATGGGCAGTGACTAGCAATAGCCTGCTTAAAACAGACATTCAGTAATTTCGTTCATTTATCACCCTATTTCGTGTCCGCTGCGGCTCTCTCTACTTTGAGCTACAGTTCACCCTGCCTTGTGTTAGCCGATTTCTTACTTTTTTAAAAATCTAACATGCACCCCATTTCGCAGGGTGAAGAAAAATGCACCTTTGTTTATTGTGATGAGATTTCTAAAGCGACATGCCTCTTTGTTGGCTATCACAGAAAAATATAAACAGCAAATGGTGCGACCATCTAGTGCGACCTTTATTTTTCTATCAGTTTCATCTATGACCAAGATTTGGTCGCTCTAAGGTTGCCTCTTAGTACGCCTTGATCATGTTCATTTATCTTGTTGTGCTCTGCTTACAATGCATTGATTAAAAACATGTCCTAGCTTCTTTTTGAATTCCACATACTTTATCGTTTTTCACCTGTAGAAGCTACTCCTGGTCAACATTCATGCAAAGACATTGTAACCTCAAAGAAACGTGTATTGGAATTTGAGCACTGTACAAAGTAATTATACTATTTCATAGCTAGAATCAATATTTATTAAGGGTTATAACAGTGTTGTATTTGATTTCATAACAGCAAAACTGCATTCAGAGAAGGACTCTGAAAGGTTCTCACACTGAGTGTGAGAGGGCTGATGTGGAAACCATTTTAGGTCAAGTGAGTTGAAGTTAGCGTAAAAAAACAATGAAATGTTGTGATGCCCGAAAATTCAAGTTGTTGTTTTCAGTGTCCTCTTCTTGCAGATTTTTATCATGAAAACATTTCGATGTGCTGTTGCGTTTACCCCATCTATGCTTCTTGCATTTTTTTACAGCGCAAGCACCTCCTGCAGATTGGGGGACGTTGCCTCCGAGAAATTGGTGTGAATGCCATGAAGGCTGTATTGGCACATGACGTGCAAGTGCTGTACAGCCTTCATGGCAGAAAAGGGCCTTTGTGAACCTGAGGCTCTGTAGATTAGTGACCGGTTTAACTTCTTCATTGTTTTATGTGTGTGTACCCATGTGTATTCTCTGTACTGCAGTGCTTCATGTGTACTATGGTATTTCTGTTCTTGTATGCAGATGTCATCTGCCAAAAAGCAGGGTGCGACCAGGCGGAGGCCCTCAACTTTATTAAGAGGTGGCTGCCAGGGTCTGGTGATCGCTGTGGGGGCAGGAAGCGGCGCTTCAGAGAAGCATTTGTTGTGGAGCAGCCTGATGATCCCTACTCTCAGAGTGCAGATTATCGGCTGCTCGCGGCACAGCTGGCTTCCTGCCCAGCCACAGCAGCCAGGGCCTTGACAGCACCACTGCCACTGTGCCCCCAACGCAACCTGACCTGCAGTAGAGCGGGCCTTTTTTAGTTGTGTATATATATTTTTCAATGTATACATTTTTTGTTGTACCAAATAAATAAAAAAAACAAAGAATAAATGGTCTGCAGACTGTCGGTGGTGCACTGTTCGGCTAGCTTATGCTGATTCGGAAGCACCATCACCATGTTTTAGTTACAAAAAAATGCTCTAAACTGTATGAATATTCTCGATTATCATGTGGGGGACATATGTGGGGATTGCAAGTGGGGGACATACGCTTTCAGCATTTACTTCCTAACGACTTTTTTCGATCTGCTGTACCAAATACCAGTACCAAATAAAGCACTCCCTATTGCAAAAAATAAATTGGTAAAAAAAATAAACTACACTTCTAGTGTTAGCAAAGGGAATGACGTATAAAAGATGAAATAGATCTAGTAACTGTTTTCAGTTCACAGCATTCAATTTTCTGTTGCCCCAAGTATACAGGGCTGCAAAACTACAAGAGCGGGTCATCGAGGCATATTGTTTAAATCTTCCGGTAAGAAAAATTCTCTACTAATAATGGTTACATAATGGCAAGCCAATCAGTAGCCAATATTCGTCGTGCAGGAAACATCGGTGTAATAACGGCCTTTCATTGGCTGCAATGTGGCCCTGGATTGGTCCAATGTCGGCCTTACATCCGTAGCCAATATTCGTCGTGCAGCGAACATCGGCGTAAAAATGGCATGTGATTGGCTGAAATATGGCCCAATGATGGCCGAACATTGGCAGCTTTGTCGGCAATACGATGGGCCTTCGTCGGCCCAATGTTGGTTGCATACTGGCTAAAACATCGGCAAAACGTCGGCCCATCATTGGCTTGAACGTCGGCCCGACATTGGAAGAAGTTGCACTTCCGACGTCGGCCCGACGTCGGTGCCGATGTTAGCCGATGTTGGTCCAAGATTGGTCCAATGGCGGCGTGCTGCCTGGGTATGTACTCTTTTGATACAGCCGTCACGTCTGGTTAACGTTATATGTGGTTAGCTGCCATGCGCTGAGATTGATTTATGTAGCAGTGTCCAAGGCCAGCATCCTCACGAGCATCAGTGCTTTATATCAGATCCTGGTGTTGCTAATCCACATGTTCTAGTTGTCATAGTTCCGCAAGTGCAAACAACTGGTTATATACACATCTGCGAATCTGCAAAATAAGTCTGTGCGTGCAAGATTACTACATATACTTATCGTCATTTTCTGACGCTTCGCTCAATAAAAAAGTGCAACATGGTCACTATTCCTCCACATGATTCGTATATAACGTCGATTCTCAGGTACGTTGGATTTGACAATTTTCTTAATAGACATCAAATTCACGACAAAGTTTATTGGAGATTAAGTCACTGAGACTAGTTTCTGTAGGTCAATTCATCAGACACAATTATTTTTAATGACGATTAACGTGCGCGGGTTTCCTTCTCAATTCGAATGAGTGCGCACGTGCTGCTTCTCTAGTTCTGCCGGGAAAGTGACTACCTTCTACTACGACGCACTACTACTACTATTAGATACATCGTGGACGCATGACACACGACTTAGGAGCTTCACCCCTAAAAGACTACCGCCCAAGTACTCCATACAAATGACTAATCACTGAAAGCTGGAGCTTGCGGCCCCGGTGTTTATCATTGTGTTAAACCTGACGTGACACTGAAGCCTTTCACAATCATTTGTGTCATGTTCGTACTTCTTGATGAGACTAGACACGTTTGGCTATTGCTTACCACAGTGTTTATTTGAGATCCCGCACATAGTGGCTCGTATAATCGCAGTCATGGGGGAGAGTAATCAGCGGTTAAATGGGCTTCGGTATGCGTTAATCAGAGTGGTTGTTTTTGAACCATGGGTGGTCACAGGCGCGCAGCAGTAAGCCATACTCTCGATGGAGAAACTCCCGAAGAAAGCGGGGGTGAACCCTGGGGAACGCGCTGCCACAGTCATTACGATCACGCTATTGTGCCCTCAACGCTGCTCGTTAGGCGCGGCGTGGTTACCAGCGTTGGACTTCGCGAGCTCACTCAGTGGCGTGGTTTGCAGAATCCGCCTTTCAGCAGGGTGTTCATTCGTGTTCGCGATTTAGCACGGCTTGGAAGGCTGCCGGATTATTGGTACGCAGTCGCTGCCGGCACTCGGACTCTTTCGCATGTTTTAGGGGCGAAGCTCCTTATGACGTGGCTTGTGCGTCCCTCGTAGTACGTAACCACCAGTGGCACATACTCGAAATAGGTATAACATTTGACCTCCAAGGTGGTGCCGGTGAGAGATTTCTTCTGTGCGTTGTTTAACAATAAAAATTCGTGCTCAATGTACATGCCAATGGCTGCTAATGAGGAATGAGAGACAGGAGCATTCGGCGTTTAGTCAACGCGCACGCTGCAATTTCATTAGCAGCCATTGGCATGTACATTGAGCACTATCGGACAAGAAAGGGTTGCTACATTATACTCGCTGGCTGTAACCTCCTTAGTTTTAGAAAGGTTCAGTGAACGTTGAGCCGCAGGGCCTTGAGTACAATGAACTAGTATATACCATGAATGAATTCGAGGTGGTTAAAGGGGGTAAGCAGATACGAAGCGCAAGCCGTAAGAAGTTAAAAGCTGAATCCTCCTGTCTCTCCTTTCACATTAACAGCCACTGGCATGTACATTGAGCACTATCTGACAGGAAAAAGTTGCTACGTTATACTCGCTGGGAGTAACCTCCATTGTTTTAGAAAGGTTTAGCGAGCATTGGGCCGCAGTGCCATGAATACAGTGAACTAGTATATACCATGAACTCAACGTGGTTGAAGGTGGGAAGTAGACCCGAAGTGCAAGCCGTAAGGAATTGTGCGTGTGCCACCTCTCGTTTAGTCCTTGGAATGTCCACTGAATGGCGGTGCTTCTATATGGGTGTGATGAGTGAAGAAAACGACAACGACGGAAGTGCGGGACAAGGCGCGTGTAATGTGCGCGTGGGTGTCAGCGAATCAGCTGATGACCTGTGGTGGCCCATAGAGGTGGCGTGCCACGATTGGGCTACGGGCGACCATCACTTGGCAGTGGGCTTTGTGGCTGGGGACGAGCCGAAGCAGCGGCAGACGGGAGACAGCGGGCCGAAGCGTCGGGCGCAGGCGATCCAGGTTCCGGCCAGGGAACGCGGCCGTCCACGCTGCTGCCGTCCAACTACCAGCTGGGGCGGCATTGCCGGCACGAGTACTGCATCTCGGGGCGCGGCCTGGCCTGCTGTTCTCTTCCTTGCCGAGGGCATCGCGGATCTCGGCGAGGCGTCTCCACGGTCAGCCGTTCGACTCAGCGATGAACGTGGCCTGGCTAATGGTCACGGTTGAGTCGAGCATCGCGTCTCGGCACACGCTCTTCGCTGGACGGGCTGGCCATTCCCCGCATAGAGCATCGCGTCTCCGAAGCGGGTTGACTGCTCAGTAGTCGCACCCATGCCATCAAGCGCCGGTGTCACCAGAGCGTCGCACTTCGGCAAGGAACGAGCGAGATGTTCTGCCGGGCGAGACGCGGGCGTGTGTACGGAGGACCATGGAGCCGGGTGAGGATTCAGGGTGGCCGAGAATTCAGATGCCAGGGGAGTTCCTGGCTGAATCGAGGATCGCCGAGCGGTGCCAAGCCGTACCGAGCGACGTGCCAGACTAGGACGTGGACCACGAGCTCATGAGCTGCAGTGTGCAATCGAGGGTACCTGGCGGTGCCCTGGCCAAGAAGGAACGCGCGGAAAAGAGAGCTCGAAGTTTGAGGCCACGAAGGCAGAGGAAGCGGTGCGCTGCTCGAGAGGACGAGTTCCTGGCAGCGTTCCTGAGCCGGACGTGAGACCCGTACGTGTCGGCCAGGTTGAGCTCCGGTGTATCTGTTCAAGGTCCAAGGGCGAGACCTGCTGAACGGCTCCTGCCTGGGTGCAGTGGCCGGGAGCAGGTTCGTGGACGAGGCCTACCGGGTGTGGTCGTCGTGAGCCGTGGCCTTATTCTGGACCTCCGGAGTTGCGACCCTGACTACTGGGTTGGCCACGACGTCCGACTCAACGGCGCTGCACACGGTAGCGTATCCGTGCGCCGTCAGCCGTTCCACCCATGCCATGAAATAAAAAAGTTCATGATAATTCTTTCTCGTCCGCTATCAACAAACATGGTGACGAACGTTCCTTAACCATCACAATGGGGAATATATGATAAAAAGATGCGAGATGGTGGGACTTAGAGTGTTGAATAGATGGACGAACGGACACACAGACAGATGCATGAATGGACGCATGAATGGACGCAGGGGCGGATGCATGAACGAACGCAGGGACGGGCGCACGAGCAGACGCATGGACGGACGAATGCTTCGCCCCACTCTCCATCATTCACTCCGTGGATATGCTGCCATTTTTTTAGTTTGCGCCTGCACAGCGCCATCCTCCCGGTGAATGTGAGCTGTCTCACGTTTCCACTCTCGGCACTCTGCTTATAGAGTTGTTGATGGCTCACCTATGTGGAAGCTCTCAGTACTCTTTTCTTGCCTATTTGATTTATGTACATTTAGTAATTCCTCGAGCGAACGAGAAACGCGAGACCTACTCGACTGCATTGAACCACAAGCAACTTTCCACTGGCAGCCTGTGGTGTATGTTTACATTGTACCAGAAAGACTCTGGCGCTGCGATTGTTCAGCGACTACGGAAATGGTGCGTAGTACACGGATTTGCCTAGTATTCGAGCTTGCGGGCCTAAAACGCTCTTGTGTCTTTAGTTTATTGCTGTGTTTTTGTTTTGTAGTGAACGAAAGAAGGAAAATTAGGAACTTCTTGACTAGATTTCAAATTGTGAGCCTAAAAGTATATGGTAATGAAGTGTAACGGCTGAACATTTGCCTATTTTAGATGCAAAGCAGCTCTTTGACTAGCTTGTGAAACGCTGTCTGCCTTTATATCTGGCCAAAGGGCTGCAACGCGCTCCCCTCGCCGCATGTTTCGGGGCAGTGCGAAGTAGGTCCCGCTTTTCCTTGTAGTGTGCCGTGACGTCACTCTTTCCCTGGACTGCCCCACGCTCACCGCGTGTCACCTGCCTCTCGTGTCACCCTCTTTACCGCTCGCAACGTTCGAGCGCACATCGAGTGAACACTCGTTAAAGGACCACTCACCAGGTTTGACAATTTTGAGCTGACAAGGCAATCTGTAGACGAGGCGCACATGATCACGTTTCCCGAAATGTGCAATGCTACGTGCCGCATAAATAGGTCAAATTTCAAGATGAACGCTGCTCCCTCTCCTTTCAGCCGGCGTGCGCCAAGAGAATGAGGGCATGACGTGCGCGTATGATTGACAATGCAGTGGCGTACATGGCAATGCAGCGACGTTGGTCCTCTGCATAGACGACTCTGCTCTGACGTTACAAACAGTCGCACAGGACATGGCGAAAATTATATAAGACGTACGACATGCCTAGTTTATGTAATTTGTTGCTTGAAGAGAATAATAAACCTCTAGATAAATACTGAGACGCATTACGAGAATGCGAGAGTCTTTTTTCCAATTTTCTTCCGTGAATTGCAACGAGATGCGGGGCTAATGTGTCGGCGTTTCACATGCCTTCATGTCCCCGCGGTCAGCGCATCAAGCGGACGACCGCCGTGGAACGCTTCTACGCGTTCGCGCACTCATTGTGCTCATCTATTCTACTGCGTCTAAGCCAGCATTTCCAAACCATCCCGAAGAAACAGGCAGAAGACCACAAAATAACGCTGGTCAACAAAGCAACACCGCTCACGTGCTCGGGTGTTGGACTTGTTTGGGCACATCATGCGCACGTGACATCTCGTTCGAATGCCTGAGAGGATGGGAAAGAGATTTGGCTTGCGAAGACGACGCGGAGGAGCGGCAAGAGTTTGGAGCTCGCCTTCTCCCATCCTCGTTTCGCGCCGCTTCAGAAAACCTGTTTTCTCCGCTCCTAATGAACCAATTCAAAAAATTTTTGTGACAAAATGTTTCTCATCGGACACCCAAGAACTTCCACTGTCTAACTAAAATTTGATATGGGGCCTGGTAAGTGGCCCTTTAAGCTCGTTTATCTGCGATGGAGAGGACGCCAGAAAGCGAAGTTCCTTCGCCTGCCGAAACTCCGCCGTCGCTAGCGTTGCGAGGGTTAGCAGAGCCGAACGCGTTTGCGAATGGCGACGTCGCGCCTGCAACACCGGCGAGGCGCGAGTCAGGAGAGCCAAACGCTACTGTCGGCAGTGGAAGACCAACGACACCAACGAGGTACGAGTTGTGGATGGTGATCGCGTTCGAGAATGAACACTGCTCGCGGGTAACACCGCCGAGACGCGACCCGAGGAAGCCGAGCGCAAACTTATTGAACTTATCGGCCACACCGACGAAACTCGAACCAAGTACGCCGAGTGGAAGCGCCGACAGCAGAAAGACGATGGCCGTGAATTCTTGATGTCGCCATTGTGGTTAGCGCTGCGAGCGGAGAATCGGAAGATCGCTGGTTTGATTCAGCAGAACATACGCACTCCTGTCGGTTTTCTTCTCTGCAATTTCTTAGTATTAATTTTTCAACGACACCTCCACGATGGAAGTGCGTCTCCAGAGCCATGATGCACTTCAGCTTAGAACAATTTTGTGTTAAATTTTTTGTTACTACGTCAATTTAGGTGATCAACGGTGATAGACACTTTGAGATTGGAATTATGCAACAGGAACATCAAATTTTTGTATTTGAAACAACCTTACAAGCGAAATATTGCTAGTGTCAATTTAGCAATTTTCCAAGGTTCAGCAATATTATTGCCACAATTGTATGCCAGCTATTAGATAGAGAGCTGTTCTTAGGTGTAAGAAACAACTTGTTCTACGAAAAGTATTTAAGAAGGTCCGCTGCATGTTTAAAGTGTCGAGGTGGTTCCTCTAACAGTTTACAGGCGCTTTCATTTTGCTTGCATTGCATATCAGACCCAGGTTGGATCTAGCATCACTACTCGCTCCTATGACGTGGTCGACATGCGCGCATGGGTGCGCACCAGCACTGCGAAACACGTGCGCCACTCGAAACTGCCGTATAACCCCACCTTAATTGAGCGAGGACTAGCTTAGAGTTCGAGGATGACAGCACCTCTGCATCAAGTTTTATGATCAAGATGTCTTGGGTCAGCATAACACATCCGCAGCCGTATATGGGTTAGTTTGGTTTACATCTTCAAGTGGTCTCCTCCAACGGAAGTGCGCATAGCTTCTGACCTTTGTTGACAATCTTATAGCTGCTCTGTTTACGTGCATGGTCTACACTTCGCTCAAGCGCGATGTCTTGGCGCTGGCTGCAGGGCTTCTTTTAACGACTACAAGGATATACCGGAGCACATGTTGTCCCTGACTACGGAGTAGTGCGATACGTTTTAGATCTACAGCGTGATAATTTTCTTTCTTAAGTAGGATTTGCGCTAAACTGTAAAAAATATGCTAGAATGCATACATTGGAACGCCAACCTATACGGGGTGTGGTGGCTCATGAAAAGAGGTTACGCTAGAAAAAAAGTGAAGTTCATTAGACGTCTTCTTTACAGAGCAATTACTCCCATCACTGGTATTCTTTTAGATCGGAACACCTCGAGACTCTTATTGCGAAATAACGAAATTTACAGAGATAAGTGAATGAGTACACTTGTGTCTCACGAGAAACCTTGCAATGCTTCACCGCTTGGCACGAGCAACAAAGCAGCACCTCGGTTCTGATTTTCTTTGTCCATGTAAAGAGAAACAATTTGTGCAACACTCATTATTTTTACACTGTTTCTGGGACATTTATTTACAAAGTGTATATTCTGAACATTCTTTGTTTTGAATATTTTTGCATATATAGTGCTTTTAGGGGTGAAGCTCCTTGAAGCAGCACCCGTTCATCCTTCGTTGTAGTCCTAGTCATAGTCGTAGTGTGTAACCAGTCTTACAATTTGACCTCCAAGGTGGTGCCGGTGGGAGATTTCTCCTGTGCGTTGTTAAAAAAGAAAAAAATTGGCTGCGTGCGCGTTAACTAAAAGCCGAGATCTCCTGTCTCTCGTTCCCCAATAGCAGCCATTGGCATGTACATTGAGCACTATTTGACAGGAAAGGGTGGTGCTACGTTATACTCGCTGGGCGCAACCTTCTTGATTTTAGAAAGGTTTAGCGAGCGTTGGGCTGCAGTGCCAAGAATGCGGTGAACTTGTATATATCATGAACTCGCGGTAGGTAAACGTGTGAAGTAGACACGAAGCGCAAGCCGTAAGAAGATGTGCATGTGCCACCTCTCGTTTAGTCCTTGAAATGTCCGCTGGATGGCGGTGCTTCTATATGGAAAATATGTCTTGAAAAGATGCGTGATGGTCCTACTTGGAGTGTTGACTAGATGGACGATTGGACCCACGGACATATGCATGGAATGACGCATGGACGGCTGCACGGAGGGTTGGACGCATGAGTGGACGCAGGGGCGGATGCATGGATGAATGCAGGGACAGGCGCACAGTTAGACGTGGGAACGCACGAACAGACGCACGCACAGATGGGCGGATGGACGCACGCGTGACCACACAAACGCACGCATGGACAGACGGAAGCAAGAACGAATGAACGGACAGATGCTTCGCCCCACAATCCATCGTCACTCTGTGGATATGCTGCCATACTTTATTACAATGTTTACCTGCTAATGCCCGAAAATTCCACACTTTTCAAATTTTTCTTGATTGTCAAATATTTCTGTTGCCCTACAACACAAATTTTTCGAAAGAGCTTTTCATTGTGCAAACATTCGTATGCTCCAATGCGCGCTGGAGTACTTTTCAAACCGGTAAGAACGACCTTCCCTAGACGTATGAAAAACAAGAATTTCGCACGGTAATGAAAGAGTTAAAACGTGGTTCATCCCTGCTTCCCTACTGAAACGTTCCGTATGAAATCTTACGGAAAATATATGGACTCCGTAACATTTCCTTATGCTACACTTGGGAAAAATATGGAGTTTTATGGAAATATACGGAAGTTGTATGGCATTTACGGAAGGCTTCTTATGGAGTATATGGAAGGATAAGGAAATTGTATGGCGTATACAGAAAGCGTTTATGGAGTATACGGAAAGATAAGGAAAATGTATGGCATATAAGGAAAGCTTTTTATAAA
Organism: Rhipicephalus annulatus; assembly: GCA_013436015.1. Classification (NCBI taxonomy): domain Eukaryota; kingdom Metazoa; phylum Arthropoda; class Arachnida; order Ixodida; family Ixodidae; genus Rhipicephalus; species Rhipicephalus annulatus. Next base: position 10,568 of record WOVY01010694.1, on the reverse strand, counting down.
GTATATAGAAGGATAAGGAAGTGTTATGGCGTGGATGGAGTGAGTTTTATGGAAAATATGGAAAGATAAGGAAACTTATGGAGCATACGGAGAGTTCATTATAGGAGATATGGAAGGATAAGGAAAGTGTATGGAGTGTACAGAAGCTCTCATAAGGAAAATGCAGAAGGTAAGGTCTGACGGAAATATACAGATTTTGTAAGGTGTTTACAAAAATGTGCAATAGTGTATGAAAGGCATGTGGATTGTTGCAAAAATGTGGAAACTCTACAGTTGGTGTCACATTTTCAGCAGGAAATCAGAGCTCTATAAAGTTATAAATGAATGCACAGTGACATATAGTACAAAAGAATAACGCAGGCTAGTCGGTGTTGTCAGTCACTGCTGTTCGCCCTTTTCCAGAATGAATACAACTTCTGCAGATGACCAGGTGCTAAAGTCTGTCACAAGGAAAATGTGTCGTTCACAAGGAATATGACAATAACTGTTATTTTACTTGCATGCTGTCACACGAAAACAAATCAAGCGAAAGAAGCATAACTTCAAAAGCTCGTTTTTTGGTACAAACAATAATAATGAGAACTAAATTCAATGTGAATGAACTTGTCAATAATAATGGAACTGTTCTCATTAACATTCGCAAAGAGAAATGTCATTTTAAAATATCGACCATGAGCTTAGCTCTCCTGACCACCGACAAAAGAAATGAAAATCTATGAAAACTAATTGCATGTAGCCTAAATGTAATTTTTTTATTGATAGTATGTACTCCTACAATATAAATACATCCATTCACAACTTGCCACAGCTTCATGACAGAAACGAGGTAGGGGCAGAGGGAGTGCACAGAAAAATAATTAAGTATGAGAGCACAACTGATATGTACGGACACATAATGGTGCTTATCATTGATGCACGGATGGTCGTGTATAGAGCTGGGTCGTTTTGAGATTTTCAAAAGCATTGTTTCAGACCACCATGCAGATTACGCTTCAATTGTAGTGCTACATAAGACATAACGTATGGGCCAGCTTTAATGAATAAGAAGATTATAGGTTAAACAAATGCTTTGAAATATATCATATCATGGCTGCATGGACGCATACAAGCTATGTAAAGCGCAATAAAGTGAGGACGCATGAGCTTCTCTTGATGCTTCAGTTCTACATAAATGCTTCAACTGTGCTGCAAAGAAATTTAACCAATGTCTGTGTGTGCAACATTGTCCATTTTAAACTATCTATATGTATATATAAAATTCCTACTGCGAGTTAAGCTACGTAGCACTCCATAACTCTTCCTTTTATTAAGGGCAATTTTTAAAACAATCAACATTATTCATTTTCTGTCTCATGACTTCGTGCCCGCAATTCTTGGTTTGGCTCGATCACAATTGTCCAGCCCTTATTTTGGAGGAATCAAAAAACAACAACCAAAAACATATTTTGGGACTGCTTCTCGGTGATATTGTCTTCCCTCAGCTGCCACAGCTTGAGGTGACCCATATAGCAAGTCTCGCGCATACCTAGGGCCTACCCTTGAAGAAACTGGTCCGGCTGTGAAATGCTCAGTTTTCTCTCAAATAAATTTTTTGGTTTGAGTTTTCTCAGTTCTCAAGTCCCTTCACAATCAAGCAGACCCAATGTTCCCCTTAGTCCTTAATTTTGTTATATTATGAAATAAATAAAAAATTATTAATGAAAATAAATATACTAATAACTGTTGCGCGAAAAACACAGTCGCACATACGTACTTGAACGCAATATTGCTTTTATTTTGTTTTAGAACCTAAGGCATTAGAAAAAATAGCAGTACAATAAAAACGTTGAAAAAACCAAAAAAATAGACTTGGCGAGACTTGAACCTGCGCTACTTAGTTGGGCTCGCGTACGTGAACTGAGAGCGTTAACTTGCTGAGCTATTCGCGCTGACACTGCACGTGAGTTTAAGTTATGTATAATAATTTGCTTTTTACACGCTATGTGTTGGCATATTTATGTACGATATGCGATCGTATCTATTGTTGTGTGCATATGTTTTGTGATTGTATATACGTCACATGCTTTTCGCATGTCTTTCAGCTATAGATTGCTGCCCCGCCGCGGATGAAATCAAGTATTTTTACACCCACACACAAGCTTGAGCAGTTGAAGGTTCTTTCCCGGGGCTCTCTTGCGATTGAGTCGGCCACCAAAGGGAATTAGAGTGATACGCCATTAATCCGTGCATCTAACTGTATTCCACTTAGTAGCTCTATCGCTCGATGACAAATCGAGCGCGCGGCGCGACGCTATTGCGCACGACCATGTCTCGCGTAGTGGCGACATCAGCTGATTGCGCCGGCCCGCTTGCTTCGATTTGCTTCAGAGCAAAGAAATGTCATACCTTGAAAGATTGCATACTGCACTATGTCAAAATGTTACTGCTTTGTAGCCATCCTATGATTCATTGAGAATTGACAACTCTGATATAAAATGTTACTGCTTTGTAGTCATCCTATGATTCATTGAGAATTGACAACTCTGATATCACTACTGTAGAGCTTTGCGTCGGCGACACGCACTGAACGTGAAACCGCACTACGTCTGTCGTAGAAGCAGTAGGAGGCTGTCGTCTGCTAGAACAAAAACGAAACAAAGACCTGCGAAAATATTCTTAAGTTGTAACTTGTTTTTTGAATAACCGTTTATCACATTGAAGTTATTTTGCCAGATAACATACATTTTTTTCAGTTTATAGCAGCGACAATTGTTTTTTTTTTCATTTTCCTCACACAGATATCCAAGCCAAATCAATTCACAGCTAAAGCCACATGTTTGTTTGTCTTTGTTTCCGGGGGCATGCCGTTTGGGTGCGTCTCTTATGTGTTCGCGCTGCTACACACGAGAGAACGAAATGTTAAATTTACGCAAGGAAGCGCCGTTCCTCGTTCGTGTGATGTGCTAAGATTGCGCCCTATTCCCGCGGTTGTTCGAGTGCGGATCAAGTTCGAGTCGTCCGAGGAATCGGTGGGTTGGGCGGGCGCTCGAAGGACTCCGAGTTGACGGCAGACGCCTGTGATTGCTTCCCTCAGGACAGTGTAAAAGAAACTAAAGGTAAGGGGGACACTTCTTTATGTAGACCAAGTATGCCACTCAGTGCAAGTGTGTGTTGCTGCACTCGAACGAGGCGTCGTGAAACGGCAACCTTATGCGCCTTTGCGAATGCGGTTGCTGATTCGCTTTGACAACGCTAACGCCAGCAGAGCCATGGCGCATCGGCGCGGCCTTACTGGAGCTAATTCGAGACAACTGCGGCAACATGCATGTGTATGGTGATCGATTTTTCCATATGTGCAATGTAGTGAGGAAGACGCACACGGCGCTTGCTACGTTGTTAATTAAACGAAGCCTGCAGTGCCATTTGATGCAAAGCAGCATTTTGTTTACGTTCGCGGGCGATACAATTTGTAACTTGGCTCGATTAACCTAGCCAACCGCCTAAGTGGGTTGATTAGCATACGTTCACGGTAGAGCGTTATTATGCCCCTAAACAGTGGCGTGTGCTTGTTAAAAGATACAATGTGTGTGCCTAGTGTAGAGAGAGAGAGGTGTTCGTGCAATCTGCATGTGTACCTGCAAGACGCTTTTGCTTGTCCCTAATACTGTACCGGCCAGCACCTAAATCGTACGCCTGACTTTGAAGAAAACTTGCATGCACAATGTGAGATTTTGTAATCTGCCAGAGTTGCTTTTTATAAAATAATACACTGCCAGCATGTTCAAACTATGTTTCGCTGCTGTGTGGCAGGGGTGCGGTTATCACGCTGTTGTGTAGTTGCTGATGCAAGCACTTATTGTTTTGATGCGTTAATATTTCTCATCTAACTCATCAGGTGTTTGGCTGTTTCAGCACAAACAAGGCAAAGAGAGAAGGAAGACGGGTAATGACAGGACCAGTGCCGACTTTTGTTTGCAGGAGAATACCCATGTTGGTGTATTTATTGTGACAGTCTTTCTGTGTTGCTTTTTTGCCCAATTTATGCAACAACACAGTTGTCTGCAATATGAGAGAGAACACTGAAATTAGCTTTTAAAGATCATGGTGACTAAATGCCTAGTAATTCACAGCACAAAGTAACAACAAAGACATCAGTATGATCTATGTGGACGAGTACAGTCTTGCATCTAAAAATATATTGTGCAATTGTTTCCTAAGTAAGAAACCTCTCTATGTTTGCAAATAGTGTGACGTCACTTTGAGCACCGTGCCAGCCATTCCCTCCCTCTGTGCAAGGGCTGGTTGGCAAGGAAGTTGTTTGTTACGTTCCTGATAGACCACTGAGATGTATGCGATTCTAAACCTGTAGCCTAATATAATCGTACTCTTTTGCACAGTTACATCGCTGCATCTGACACCTACAACTTATTTGCATATTTACATTGCTCCCTTAGGACCTAACACAGAAACTTGTTGTTTGCATTGTCACTTCATGAATATCGAGCGGTAAAGGTACTAAGTATATGTGAAACAAGAATCTCTGCTTATTACATGAAGATATATGAGGCCTTCGATAAAACGAGTTATACCTTTATTGGGCTTGCGTACTCGTCAGGGCGATCCATACATGCAGCTTCAGCAAATGGTATCTTCCAGCCCGGTGACCATTCAATTTTTTTCTGCACACAGCGCAAACACCAAGATGTACCCACTCGCAGATGGTTGCGTCAAATGCATATTTACCTTGACTAAAATGTCGAATCAAGATGTTTCATCGACCGGTCCCTGCCATGAGTGCTAACGTCTTCGCAAACAAGACACATTGTTCTTGACACTGCACACACCACACACATTATTCTCAGTTGAACCGATATTCTCAATACCTTACAATGCGCACTACATGCCGCAATCAAAAGTGCACATTTTTGAAGACTATGCCACTGTTCCTCGCACAGGCCACCACGTGTGTTCACTTCTTCAAGATAAACAGACAGCGTGGCAAATATTTTACCACACAGTTTACCCCACAGCTAGATGTTTGCTGACACATACTACAGCTAATGTCGACATCGTAACGTGAAGCGTAAGCTTTGAAAAATTAAAACTTGCCCCAAACGCCGCACGACTGTACCGGGCTGAGCCACCAGCGGGAGTGTTTTTCCAGCCACACCTTTTACATGTGCCAGTGACATCATGCTGTGACGTACCTCGGTAGGGGCCTATCGCTGCATACTTTATGTGAATGAAGGTCTTGTTAGTGAAAGCAGGCATTGTTGATTTCGTAACTTGTTCATTCCCAACTGGACCTTCAATTGCACGAGTTGTCTGACTGATATTCAGGCGAACTTTTGTGCAATAAATTATACAGTTGCCAGTCTGTGCTTGCTCCATACTGTTCTTACTGGTGTTTCTTGTTGTTACTTTGCACTGCCCATTACTGCTCACCTACAGAAACTAGCCTATCTTGCCGCTGTTTTGGACAAGATGCAGCTGGCAAGTGCGATAGTGTTCATAACTCTAAATTCTCAAGCAAAAATTATCGTTTCATATTCAGTTAGTTGCATTCATATCAGTACATTATAAGAAATCATTGATTAAACATTAATCCGTGTTCCTGCACATAATGCTCACAACTTTTATATCAAATTGAATGGTGTTTATAAAAAACATGGGTTTTAGCTAAACTTCATGCTCTTTTCTCGAACAGGTGACAAAACGCAATTGCATGCTTACTTGCCATGAATTGGACTGTGTTTGAAATAGATTGCAATTCTTCACCGGACTGCCAGTACACTTCACATTGGGGGAACATTTATTAACCATGGATTGATTAATTAGGAACGGAAAGAAAGAAGCGGCAGGCCGAGATACTTGATATTGGCATTCGTTTTGCTACCCAGCGCATTATCATGCAAACTTCCTATAGAGTGGTTATGTGTCTTGCATGTGTGTCTGTAAACCAAGAACTTTGGGTAGAACTATGATTATCGTACAAATGGTTGCAGGACTGTGGAGGCTGTAGGGCTGCTTAGGAATGGTGGAATCCCTGGACATGTGTTCAACCTTGCTGCATCAGCTTTTGGTGTTTTCACGGCGTCTTTACGGATGTGTTGGTTGAGTAAAGCAAGCAGGTTTCAACACAAGCAAAAGTATATTATGGCAGCACCTCTTGTGCGTGCCTTAGATCCCAAGTATACCAAATATTTATGTTGCACCTTGTGGCCTGTAATTTTTAAAGAGACAATTCTTTTTGCTTTATATTTGAGTCTTGATGCTTCGACAGCAATGTATTTGTGTTTGACAGCAAGTGTTCTTGAAGAAATAACTGATCTCAATAATGACAAAACACCCTTCATAGTAGGTCCTTAGCATAAGCGAGCACATATCTGTAGCAGATTCAATTATTCATTTTTTGCTGGGATGATAATGGGCAAGTAGCAAAGGCAAGTTCAGATTGGAGTGGTCGGTGACGTCTGTGTTTAGGCTCTGCCATATTACTTTGCAACCAGAGTTACTTGTGGCCAAATATACAATGAAGCCACGTGACGTGCATTCTATATGAGATTACCATATCACATTTCGCTGCATCTCAATGTGTGCCAAACAAATGCAGATATCATTTGCTTGCCTCTATAAAGGGATCCTAAACCAACACAAGGTTGAAATTTAGTTGTGGTTGTTGCAGCTGTGTATGACTCTACAATGAATGCATAGCCATGATAATTTGTCTATGTGTTGTTGCAATAGTGATCTTATGTTGAATTCCAAGGGCGGAGTCGGTGCAGCCGACCGACTCTGCGAGCGAGCGCTCGACTCTGGCGTAGAACAAATCCTCCGAATCCGCCATCGGAACACAACCCGCCCTGCTGGAGCAAGGCGGAAGCTGCCGCGGTTACCCAGGATACCTTGCGCGTAGCAGAAGCATTGCCGCACGCTTTGCCGAGGTAGCCGAGCCGTCCATGCCGTTCGCCATTATCAACACAACTCGCGCCGCGCCAGCCGCGCCCCCAAGCAGGCAAACGTGTTAAAAGAAATGCGTCACGCTGAGTTCCGGTTCACTCCACCGATTTCGGCGGAGCAGTTTTTCCTGCTCCACGGAGGGACTCCCGCTCTGAATCCCCTCCGGCTCTCTCATTGGAACATTTGACTCTCGCTCTCACTCTGTCATTGGAAACACACTTGCTCTGAAAGGAGCAGAAAAACTTGCTCCGACTCCGCCATTGGAATTCAACATTACACACATTGTACAATACAAAAGAGGTCCTCACTTATTTCGCTTTTTTTCGCTATGCTTCTTTCTTGTCTCTTCTTGCCATGTGCTCCTCCTCACTGTACAAGAAGCAAGAGTAGTGGGCACACAAACACGTATTTAAAAATATTTTAATGTGAGCACTGAGAAGCTGAACACTTCCAAATTCTCAAGAGGTAAAGGTATTGTTTCTAGCTACTTTTTGGGCAGCCATAGCTAGTTGTGCTGCTGCAGTTAAAAAAAAGTTAAATAGCAAATTTATTTGGAGGTGGTTTGGCACCCATAATTGCAGTTACATACAGAACTAGGTTTCAATGCGTAAGCAAATCTGTTCACTCTAAATCAATCCTAATGATATCTGAAATTCAGGAAATATTCACAGAAAAGCTCAGGAAAGGCTAAGTGGTTGCCCCTTGAACGTGAAGGAGATACCCTTCTTCTAAAAGGTCAATAGACAGTCTAGTAGTCTCGATATTACATGCACAATAAAATATTTGGTGTGGTGCTTTTCATGCATGTTATAATGAGAGGGGTTTTTAATAGAACTGTCGTCACTTTGCCCTGCGTTGCTGAAATTGTTCACATAGTTATAATACATGAATCACTTTATGCCTTTTGACTTTATGCAAATGGTTTGCTTACCAAGTCGGTTTAACTTGATTTGGATAAAAACATAAATGCTCTAAACTTCTTTTATTACACAGCAGGTTTATTTTTAAAATACGCGACCATTGATGTGAACGCAGTTGGTGGTGTGCTTTGATTAATCCTTCACTATCACCACTCTTACTACACCTGCTACAGTGCATGGTGCTGACAAAAGTAATGGACTTAACATTACTGGCAGCATACACTTTTATGTCTCAAAATGTGTTAAAAAGCCTGGTAAAAATGTGGGTACGTTTTTTTCGCTCAACTAAATATTCTGGTCTACTCAAAGTAGCTTCCGCTCTTTTAAGGTCCTCAAAACTATTAGGTGTTCAAAAGAAGTATTAATGCCTTATGCTTTCTTTGTTAGCCTACTCACCACTCTAATAATGAGAATTACCCGACAACATTACCCAGTAAAATATAGGGATGTTATAAAAAGTAGTATCAATTCAATTGTCAAAAAACGTTCCCAAGTTACGTTTTTGTTCACTTTTCTTTTCACAAATTTGTTTAAAGTTACTTTTGATAACATCCCTATAGTTTGTTTGGCATCATTTTCTGCTAGTTGTCATTATATGTGTTCAACAAAGACAACAAACCCTTAAATTTATAGTTCTTTCCTTTACTCATGAATCTGAAACAGTGAATCTCAGTAATATTAGTGGTGTCTGACTTGTTTTTTTTATCAGTTGTGCATGGTTCAAGTACATGCATTTAGGTGGGAGGGCGAACCATTGCCACCTCCTGTGACTAGCAGATTTTCTGAGAACTGACAGATGCATAATGCTGCCAAAAAAGTATAGGCCTATCGGAAGTAATCGTAATGTAATTGCAATCGTAATGTAATTGCCAGTAGGCAAAAAAAAGGTTGTCCACACTCGCCATAATAGTAACAGGCAGCGCCTGACTGACTCTTCTATGTATAAATGCACATATATACCGTACAAAATGGAAGAGAGATAGCCGCCATGGGAGCTCAGTTGATAGAGCATCGGACATGTTATTCGAAGTTCGCAGGCTTGGTCCATGTACAGGGCAGGTTATCTTTTTTCCTTCTACCTTTCTTTTTCACAATTACAACACTTCTATTCTTCTTGAAGATTTTCTGTGTAAAAAAGGTACCTATAATCTGAAGAGGCAAACAGAATGTGCCAGTGTACGAGTTAGCTCTTGTAGTGGTTACAAGTAAGATATGTTTTGAAGAATAAATCATTCTGCCACTTGCCTAAAGAATGGCTACAGGACATGGCACTGGATGCACTTTGTTATTTTTGAATCAAGCTATCTTGTATTCTATTTTTATAAATTACATGGGATACACATGACGGTATCACACACTTTAATGCCACAAAGATTATGCAGCGAACAATGTTATAAATGCGAAATTGCATAAGGATAAGGTGAAACTGCACCCTCAACGAGAATGTACAGGGAGCACAGGGTGCAGGCGTCATTCCTTCTGCCCGTGCTTTTCAAGTGCGAGCTGTTTTCACCTCTTCTGACCAACTAACTAAATTGAGATGTGTGTTATAGTGCAAGAGGATGCTCCACGGGAAACTAGGTTTGTCTCAAACTCGTGTGTGTCTTTCAATCTATATGGTGCCCGGTTCAAGAGTTCATGCAGACCAGATCGTGTAAACAGGACCGGTGTAAAATGGACCGTGTAAATAAAATAAAATGGACCATGTAAATAAACAGGATCGTGTAAAATGTCGTTTTCGTGTGCAACTGTAGTTGTGGTTGTGCTGAATGACCTTTCTTTATAACACTACATAACAAACTTGCTCCTTAGAGACGAGTGCATCTTCGGATCGATTGTAAATGTTTGCATATGCGAGCCTTAAGTTTTATAAGAAATTCCTCAGTGTGCACGAGGAAATGTGTTCAGCGAAAATTTGCATATAATATATACAACTCTTAAAGCCTCGTCTACAATTTGTGCAGGTTGACCTTGAGCAGAAAACGAGGAGCGGCAGCAGCCCCCCAGAAAAGAGCAAGCACCCTCCAAGCTCCCGAAGCTCTCTTCGACAGGAACAGCAAGGTCACTGTGTGGCATTGAAAACCATTGCAAGGAGTGCCTCATCAGTACACTGTGCTGCTCTTCATCGCAGAAGACGAAGTTGACCACTCCAGAGGAACTTCACGCTGTGTATTGTGAGTGCTTCAGTGGTTTTGTTTTTGTCCAGCCAGCAGTAAGAAATCATGTGTCAGATTCAGCCGGGATGGCTAGAGGGAGTCGGGCAGGCATGTTTGGACATTTGTCTAGCCCAAGTAGTGCCAATTTTCACTGGTCCTGTTGGAGTTACTGCCACAATCACAGAAGCTACGTCACCTCTCTAAATGTACAGATGTTTCGGGGAAGATTAGCTGCATTAGGTTTTTCTATAACTGATAGCTGACAACATTCTTCATTGTACAGAGTTTTGTTCCTCACTTATGGGTGTAAAGCCCTCCACAGAAAAAAATGCAACACGTCTACTTCCAGAAGGCCAAGGCCTCCTACTTGTAGGTTTTTCGGCTTGTATCATAAGCACCTTTTGGGTGTACATGAATTTTATAAACATGTACAGCGAAATTTTTGGGTGGCCGGCGTTTTGTCGTTATCATGTTCCTCGCAGTATTCTAAGCATGTTGTGCATTACGTTGTCAATCTGGTTCATGTTGCATAGAAGACATTCCGAAGTTTCAG
>WOVY01010693.1:1062500-1210905 GCA_013436015.1 Rhipicephalus annulatus | reverse complement strand
AACGCAAACGCACACGCACACGCAACACACGCGCACACACACGCACACACAAACACACACACAGATGGAGGCAGACGCATATCGATCACAATCGTTTGGACAGGAAAGAAGTTTCTAGGAAGCTTATAGTAGCGTAATGCAATGACAGGTGCTTAAGTACAAAGCAAAATCCAATAGTTTGCCAATATAGTTAGCCAAATAGTTTGCCAAATGCCAGTAGGCTTGCTTCTGAGGTGTCGTTGATTGATTTGATATGTGGCTTTAACGTCCAGAAACCATGATAAAATTATGAGAGAGGCCGTAGTAGATGGCTCTGGGAATTTGACCAGCTGGGGTTTTTTTACGTGCACTCAAATCTGAGACACGGGCCTACAGCATTTCCGCCTCCATCGAAAACGCAGCCGCAGCAGCCGGGATATGATCCTCTGAGGTGTCGTTATTTATGAATGATCATACTCGTAGGCAGGTTCCCCAACAATAGGGAGTCATTGCAGCACCCCTCTTAACTAAGTCAAAGTATTATGGGAAATATTTTGCCCCCATACCCTCCTCCCTCCTCTTTCAGTCCCTATGTGAGCGATGGCGTAGTATTGTTGCCTGGTCGTCTTACTTGTTGACATTTACGAAGTGACTGTCTCTGGTTTATTTTACTGTAAATGGGGGAGTAGTACAAATAATCACGTTACTTATAAAAGCTCATACTCCATACTCCTATTGGTTACGCGGACTCGTATACACACATTAGCTGTAAGCCGTAATAAACTGCAGTCACATGACGCCGTTCTGACATTAAAATTATGGTTGCTTTGATAACAGTAAACGAATAAATGCATTGTTGTCGGTCATCAACAACAAACACAAGTTGAGAGGGGTTTTCCCTAAAGAACCGTCACCATCGGCGATTTATCTCTCTAAGGTTTGGAGCTGCGCTAAAAGAACGTAAAATAAAGGCAAGCGCTATTCTTGACAATTAGTTTGTAACTGCTTGTCTGACTTTCTAGCTTCGTATCTGCCCGCTTTTCTGGAACTGTTAACAATAATTTAAGAGATTTAGTAACCAGTGATGCATATGAACTCTTAAAACAAGCGAAAATTCTGAATGTTTAACTGGCGAACACATTCTCTTGACGTTTCTACCTTTATTCATCACATCTTCGTAATCGAAAACACGAACAAGTTTCCTGTTTTACAATGAGGTATGATCATGGTGCTCTTTTTCTTCCACATGAATTACTTAATATGTGCTGTAGCAAACGGAAGTATAGCAGTTAGCGCTCAGAACATTCTGCAATTTCTTTTTGTATGCTACCTTAAAACTGTTCTTTCATTGAGTAATGTCATGTTCTTAATAATTATGGTGGAAATATTAGCAAAATTCTTTCCCGACATAATTAAGTTATTAAGTTTAGTTTTCGTAAGGGTGCGCTTGTGGTTGAGAAAGAGTGAGGGTGAAGGCGATCAAGAATAATACATTCGCAGTCTGTGCTAGGAATCACGCTTTTCCTTCCGCAATGCTTGAAACGTGCAGGAAAGACAGGAAAGAGACAGAGATATAACGCCTCTTTTTCTCGTCTCTGTACTTTCCTTTCACTTCAGGCCAGGACTAACGCATTTAGCAGAGACCACTCGACAAACAAAGTTTATACAACTCGATCAAACTCAGACCAAGTGTAAAATGACGGGGATGGCCCACTCCAGAGACCCACTGCAACGAATGGCAAGAACTGAAGAGAAACTTTCAGCAAGCTCGACTGATGCACAGTGGGGCTAGGCCGTCAATTAAGTCATTCGCTTTGCTTCTGTTCTATCGTAAATGGCTAGTTGCCAACGTAAATTAACGCTTTTACTTATTAGGTTTGCTCGTCACACAAGTGCGTTAAGTGGGCTCTTTTTGGTTTTGTTTTTATACGCGCGGTTAACGGCAGAAATGCTCGAAGGGGTTCACACAACACACACACAACACACACACACACACACACAGCACGCGCACGCACACACACACACACACACGAACCCCAAAAACTTAAGGTAGGGAAATACACTGCTGCTACAAGTCGACTTGCTCATTCCTGAGAGCTAACTGGTTTGTTTATTGCACTTTCATGCCGCACTCATTAGTTTTTACCCATGTCATTTTTTACACTTATTGGCTTTTAAGAAAAAAAAAGAATTTGGGAAATTCCCCCCTTCATTTATGTTAGATTGGCTTGAACCCGTTATACTTCCTGGTGGTACGGGCTACCCCCTTTTTCCTTTTAGTTATTTTCACATATAGGGGGTGAAAAAAGCACACACACACACACACACACACACACACACACACACACACACACACAGGCACGCACGCGCGCACACACACACGCACGCACACACACATACGCACGCACACTCACACACACACGCATGAACGCACACACACACAAGCACGCACCACACACACAACACACACAAGCACGCACGGCGCACACACACACGCACACACACACACACGCACGCACACTCACACACACACGCATGAACGCACACACACACAAGCACGCACACACACACACACACAAGCACGCACACACACACACACATAACACACACAGCCGCCCCACGCACACACGCACGCACCACAGCACAACACACACACGCAACACACACACACACACACACTCAAGCACGCACGCGCGCGCACACACACGCCCGCACGCACACACGCACGCAGACACACCACACGCACGCACGCACACTCTCACACACACACGCACGAACGCACACATGCACACACACACACTCACAACACGCACGCACACACGCTCACACACACGCACACACGCTCACACACCAAGTACGCCGCACACACACACACCCACACACACACACACACACACACACACACACACACACACACAACACACACACACACACCCCACACACACACACACACACACACACACACGCGCGCGCGCGCGCGCATGAGGATTTCACCGAGCGTACGAACGTGTCCTGAAGAAAGTTTATTTGCGCCGATTCGCGGCGGTGAATTGGCCCATGGAAACCACGAATTTTTCGAAGTTGCTCAGTGGAATGTCCGAAATGAAACAGTATATTTCCCTTTGTTTACCACGCGCCCCAAGGTATACGAGATCGAGATGCGCCTGCTCGCAAAATCAGCACACTTGCGAGCGTTAGAGATGCCGCAGGATGTAACGACAGTTCAGTGTTAGAGTCCCCAAAACTGTGAGAGATGGTGTCTCACCCACGAGGCTGCAAAGAGCAAAAAATGGGCGACATGAAATGTTTCTTCTTGCTTTCTGACGTGTAACTGTCTTTTTTTTCTCCCGTCTTCACTTGAATCCTCTTCTCCAGCACCCTTCCCATCTAAGTTTGCTTGTAATTTTCACCAACACCCGACTTTACCGGCAAAACAAAGTTAACCAGTGGCAGTAAGAGCAGTGGGAAGCTCAAACAAAGGAATCAGTAAGGTAGAAGGGAGAGTGTCTCTGCTTAGCCCCCTTACTGTGGAACTAACATTTGACGGCATTAGAGCGTATGCGAACTCATTTTATTAACTAGAACTTATGCTCAAATGTTGCCGACATGCGTACTGCAGGATTGTGTTGTGTTTCCGCATTTGGTATTCTATACTGAGCAACACGTTGTGTCGTTCCCACTCCGGACACATGAAGAACGTCAAATGCCCTTCGAATTAGCCAGGTGGGTATGGACCACGCTTGGGCCAAGCGTTGCGCAGTTCTGGCGGCTTCCGCGACCTAGAGTTGGTGTTCCTGCCCAAGCTGAGAAACGCAAAGGTTGTCGCTGCTTGAGGCTGCATCACGGTTGTTGTTTCTTGTAGCTGAGCATTCTCATAAAATAGGACACCAACCGTGGGACCTCAGAAAGTTCTTTCAACCCATTGATTCCTGTAGGATTTACTTTAAACACTGAAAAGAAAAGCGTAATTTTGCTCCTTGAAGTTCGTAGCACATTAGGGGCCCGTTTGTTTGTCTAGTGCATTAGGTCGCACGGTCGCGCTCACTGTGAAGTGCTAAACCGAGGCTTCTCCCGTGTTATTGGGGGCGAAGCTCCCTATACCGTGGGTCGTGCATCCGTCGTGTATGTAGTAGTCGTCGTAGTGGTAGGTATACGCACCTCTACGGCCGGACTAGAGGAGCAGCACGCACACGCCATTTTCAGTTAGGAGGAAACCCGCGCACGTTAATCATAAATAAAAGATAGTTGTTTCTGACGAAATAACTCATAGAGACGAGTATTGGTGACTTAATCTCGCTTACTCAAAAAAAAAAAAAACTAGTATCAGAAGGACGCACTTTAAGCGCTATCTGAGCAGAAGCGTTGCCATGTTAAACTCGCTGGGCATTACCTCCATGGTATTAACAAGGTTCAGTGAAGGTCGGGCGCAGTGATATGAACTAAAGGCGGTCGAACGTGAAAGTAGACACGAAGCGCAGGCCGTAAAAAAGTTCGCGAGTGTCACCCTCACGTAGTCCTTGGAATTTCCGCTGGATATGCTGAATATACGGTGAAAAGATGCGGGATGGTGGTACTTGGAGTGTTCACTAGATGGGCAGACGGACGACGGATCGGATGGACAGACTGACAGATAGGTGCACGGATGCACGGATGGACGGACGCATGCATAACAGACGCACGGATGAACGCAGAGACGGAAGCACGAACGTAAGCACGGAGCGACGGATGGACGCATGAACGGCCCGCACAGACGGACGGACGGACGAACGGAAGCAAGAACGAACGGACGGACGCTTCGCCCCCACTCATCATCCTGCACTCCGTGGATATGCTGTGATTTTCTTTTTTTGCACCGTCATAACTATGAATCCACATGAACTCGCCCAACTGTCTGTGCTATAAAAGAAGGCTAGCAATGCTCAAACCAGGGTTGAGATAAACGATCAAGGTGTAAAATGATACAATTAACAATAATAACCAAGTAACCGCAGTAATTACGTTAAAATTGCTTAAACATTTCGAGATCATTCAGCCGGGCCCCTAGTCGTGTCCTTAGAGGGCGCCAACGCATATCGAAGTGTGGTCTATCTAGTCTAATCTATCTATCGATCTATCTATCTATCTATCTATCTATCTTCTATCTATCTATCTATCTAGCTATCTATCTATCTATCTATCTATCTATCTATCTATCTATCTATCTATCTATCTATCTATCTATCTAGCTTATCTATCTATCTATCTAGCTAATCTATCTATCTATCTATCTATCTATCTATCTATCTACTATCTATCTATCTATCTAATCTCTATCTATCTATCTATCTATCTATCTATCTATCTATCTATCTATCTATCTATCTATCGATCTATCTATCTACCCATCTATCTTACCTCTATCTATCTATCTATCCGATCTATCTATCGATCTATCTATCTATCTATCTATCTATCTATCTATCTATCTATCTATCTATCTATCTATCTATCTATCTATCTATCTATCTATCTATCTATCTATCTATCTACCTATCTATCTATCTATCCATCTATCTATCTACCCATCTATCTATCTATCTATCTATCTATCTATCTATCTATCTATCTATCTATCTATCTATCTATCTATCTATCAAAAGTAATGTCGCAAAATTAACAAAAGCAATACAGCACAATGAGATTCTTTCGAGAGTGTGGTAAATCAAAAACAATCTCTCACCTAACCCCGATGTTGAAATTCAATATCTAAGCTGTGACTTACAGCCCTCATAAAAGATGATATGAGGCTATTTGCGCCTGTTCATGTTCATTCTTTCCGTGCCCCTGCCGTGTTACGCACACCAGTTTTCCATCCATCCATTCATTCATTTATCCGTCCAGGCGTCTATCCCTTAATTCATCTATATATGGATGGGAAATTTTAGACGGCACGTGACATCTCACATTTTCGCCATTTGTGACGCCATGGTGGCACGTGATAGTTTTTTGCACCACTCGTGTTGACGCTAAATGCCGCCCACGGTTGATTTTCTCCATTTTAAATACGGCTTTGCCTCAATGAAAGCGCTAGGCAGTCCAAAAGAACGCTACTGTGTGGTCTTTCCAGCGTTTAAACCAGTACTGAAACGAATTCCAAATATTTCCGGGTTCTCGCTCTAAATGAAAACGTGGGTGTCAAGATCTCTAAAAAGACGGATGTGGTGCATGCGAATACGTTAAATATATTTTTATACCGCTACCTACTCAGGTATTTCGATATCGGTACCGAGAGGGCGGCTTCGGAGTGACGTCTCGACACAAATCTGGCATCACGGGAGGGCTGCCATTCGCGACGTAGTAGCAACAGCTGTCGGTTTGCTGTCAGTCGCACGTGGTTCACGTAAACAATGACTCGGCGACACGCGATTTCGGCTGTACGCAGGACGCCGATTTCGGAAACCCAGTGAACTGTGTTGAGTTGTCATGGGTAATTCCCATTGCGGTGGAGCTTGCTTGCAGATGCTGGGCGACGAAACTTCAAAATCAAAGGAAAATACCGTATACGTGTTGTCTAGCTCCAGTGTGGGGAGAGCATTGATACTGCAAGCCATTTAAACGAGAAAATGTCCCTTTTGGTGTGCCATAAAATTGTGTCAGCATTGTCTTGATGGAAGTGGTAAATCAGGTTCAGCAGAAGTGGTAAATAACTTGCAGTAACATATGTGTTCTAGCTACTGTGAGAAATTGGTAAACCGTCCTATGTGGACACACAGACAGGTTTGTGTGGGCAAAATTTAATCTTACGATAATGGAAATAAATAAAACAACAAACAATGCCCTGCCTGCTGCTCCGAAGTACTGCAGGCTACCAAATAAAAAAAATGAATAGCACAAGTTTCAGACGTTGAATTCTGAAGACAAAAAACGATAAAAAGAAACAAAAAAGTTATGTAGAGAGTGCCACCACATTGCCAACCACCTCCATGGGAACGGAACGAAGACTCAGCGATATACGGTACTAAAGTATCTAACCCAATAGTCGCACTTCGTCTTGACTTACAAATTCTTGACTAACAAAAGTCATTACGCAGTTTGCTTTAAAAAGTGGTGTAGACAATTTAAAGCATGATGTGCTCTAGAATGGTAGATTAAGAAGCAGTCCCCAATGCAGTAGTTGGTGTTTAGACGTGTACGAACACAGGGAGAAAGAGAGAGAGATAAAGATGCAAGGAAAGGCAGGGAGGTTAACCAGACGCACATCCGGTTTGCTACCCTGCACTGGGGAAGGGATGAAGGGGAGAAAAGAGGTTGCAGAGAGATGAGAAGGTACACACAATCACGAGCACACTCGGGGAGCACAACCAGTCTACAGGCGGTCGCTCAGGTTTGCTGACTTTAAGTAAAGTAGCAGTGCTTTAGTCGCTTTCTGCGCAACTGAGGCAGATGCCCAAGGTCCTAGTATCTTCTGCACACAAAATGGTCCGGGGTCAAGTTGATTCAAAACCATCCGGAGCTGGCATCGCTGTGTGTCGTAGCAAGTGCAGCTACACAGGACGTGTTCGATGGTCTCTTCAGCTCCTGCAGTAGTCGCATGTAGGAGTGTCTGCCATACCAATGCGAAAGGAGTACACTTTTGTAAATGCAACACCCAACCAAAGGTGGCATAACAGTGTCGCATCAGAGCGGGAAAGTTGTGATGGTAGCTTTAGCTTGAGCGAAGGATCCAGTTCATAAAATTGACACCTTTGGAAGCTGGTAGACGACCAGAACGTGCGTGTGAGATCTCGAGCCAGCAGGTAAAGTTGTCTTGCTGCATCATTCCTTGATAGAGGAATCGGGACTACACGGGTTCCTTCATGGGCTGAGCGGGCTGCATCATCGGCTAATTGATTTCCGGTAATTACCGATATGTCCAGGCAGCCATTGATATATAATATCATGCCCTCGTGCTAGAGCTTTATGATGGCAATGTCTTATTTCTTGTACCAATTGTTCATGACTCCTCCTACGCATGGCAGACTGCAAACTCTGAAGCGCTGCCTTCGAATCACAGAATATGACCCATTTTCCGGGACGTTCTTGAAAGAGATACTGTAAAGCAGCCCTTATAGCAGCAAGCTCTGATGCCGTAGATGTAGTCATATGCGACAACTTAAACTTGATTGTCATTGCTGCAGCCGGAATCACAACGGCACCTGATGAGCTGCTGGACGAGACGGACCCATCAGTGTATATCTGCGTTCGGTCTAAGTACAACTCATGTAATAATAGCAGAGTTGCTTGCTTCAATGCTACTCTAGAGTGATTGCTTTTCTTTTTGATTCCGGGAATTTCTAGACGTACTTCCGGCTGGTCGAGGCACCACAAAGGGCATGCCGTTCTCGCAGCTGGCGTATATCCTGATGGAATGCTGTTTAGGTGCTTGGCTATGACGTTGAAAACGTAGCACGTGGTCTTCTGGAGAGTAGAAGGGCCAAGTGGTGGTCGGGGACACGGCTAGCATGTCGAATGTGCGCTCTGAGGCAATCTACAACTCTATACGTCCTGACCGGATGATCTTTGGCAAGCATGATTGTGGCATAAGTAGAAGCGCTTCGACGCAGTCCTAGGCAGATACGCAGTGCCTGACCCTGCAAACTCTCCAATGAATGAGTATTGGATTTGCAAGTGTTAGTCAGTACCGGCAAGCTGTAGCGCAATAGACCCAGAAATAGGGCCCTGTACAGCTGTAGCATGGAGGCCACAGAAGTTCCCCATGCTTTCCCGCACATCAATTTCATTATATGCACAATAGATAGCAGTCTCTTCTTCAAGTACGCACAATGCGGGCTCCACGAAAGACTTCTGTCTGTTATTATGCCCAAGAAACGATGCGTCCGTGCATATTTGACAATCTGCCCATTGATGTAAACAGGGTATGGCGTCATTGGTTTGCGTGTAAACGCCATCAACGCGCACTTCACAGTTGATATAGTTAGGCCTTGTTTCTGAAGGTAGGCTGTTGTGAGGGTTGCTGCCCGCTGTATTCATGCACGCACCTGAGGGCGAGTAACTGCAGCACTCCAGAGGCAAATATCATCGGCGTATATGAATAGGCACACCGACTTTGGCAGAACCTTCACCAGACCAATCAGGGCAACATTGAACAATGTGGGGCTTAAAACACCTCCCGGAGGTACTCCGCAGTAGGTGTAATGTTCAGCAGTTTTACCCTCATATGTTTGCACAAAGAAACCCCTGCCAGTTATATAATCTTTTATCCATTGAAACATTCGTACACCAACGCCCATTGCTGCGAGAGAAGTGAGGATGGCATCGTGAGCTACATTATCATATGCACCCTTCACGTCAAGAAAGAGTGCCACTGATATGCGCTTGCGACTTTTTCTTGCTGAACAAATGTCGATAAGTCAAGGACACAGTCGATGGAGGAGCGGCCCCGATGAAAGCCTGCCATGCAAGAAGGGTATTTGGTGTATCGTTCCAAGTACCACTCGAGACGAAATAGAACCATTCTTTCCATCACTTTTCCAAGGCAGCTTGCGAGGGCAATAGGGCGATACGCTGTGAAGTCCAATGGTGATTTTCCCGATTTCAAAAGTGGTATTAATCGACTTATTTTCCATTCTCGTAGAACACTGCCGCTGAGCCAGGAGTTGTTGAAGCATGTTAAAAGTTTTTTTCTGGCTTTTTGTCCAAGGTGTCCCAACGCACTATAAGTAATACCATCAGGACCTGGCGATGACATGCGCTTAGAAGCGACTAAAGCACCTTCCAGTTCTTTCATGGGGAATGGAATGTCCATTTCTGGTAATCGCGTCTCAGGAACGATCACGGCGTCGATGCTCTCGTTCATAATATTCCCGGCAACTCTCGTGCAAAATTCTTCAGCAACCTCGAGTTCTGTTTTTCCATGTTGGAGTGCCAAAGCTTTAAAAGGGTGCCGTTGTTGCAGAGAGGAGCGAAGACAACGAACTGTTCTCCAGATATATGACAGCGGTTTATGAGGGTCCAGAGATTCGCAGAATGCTTTCCAGCGTTCGCTCTCCAGCTTGTAAATGCGTCGTTGAATCTTTTTCTGGAGCTGTCTTGCTTCCCTCAGATCGTAAATTGATCTTGTGCGTCTGTATCGTCGTTCAGCACGCCTTCGTATAGCTCGTAATCTTTCCAGTTCGATGTCAAACTGTGTTATTTTAAACAAAAATGGTAATTTACATTTGGACGCTTGCATAGCTTCCGCTATGGTATTTTCCAGGCTGCAGGCGAGGCCTTCTTGGCAAGCGTCCTCAACACGCGATGTAAACATCGGGCAGTCAGTGCCAATTGCAGCACCGGAAGAGAAATTTTTTATGATACCATCGATCGTCACGTAGGTGGGTATGTGATCACTCCCATGAGTCTCAATATCACATGAGTCTCAATATCACGAACACAGGGAAGTTTGTTACATACTAGTAACAACATTTGAGGTGAGTAAAACTGTACTGGGTAACAAAATGACTTCAGCGGGACGTACAAACAAGAGAGCATACGTACAATGAAGCTTATGACAGTGCGATGTCATCAGACATCAAGGACCTCTGAGGAGACAGAAGTTTATTGTATACTAGTAACAGCACTTTATGCGAGTACAACTTCTCCGGACAAGAAAATTACCTCAGTGGGTTGTACAAACAGAAGAACATAGACACGATGTAACTTACAGCACTGCGATACTACCACACGGGATCACTGATGGAAAGAAACAGAAAAGTGAACACAAAAAGTTCCAAAGCTTGGCAGAATCACACATTATTTGTACTTATAATAAAATTGTAAACGCTTTAGAACCCTACACGCACTCTGTTATGGGAGAGCCAGAAGCTGTCCCAGTTACCGTAAGAATTAGAGCTGTTAAATAAGAGCTGGAACAGCAAAACTGCTAAAACAGTTGCAACGAAGACGATTAACTTTGGCTGTAAACTAAGTAGTTCAAAAACGTACATTATGATCTACTTGCAGCAATCTATCTGTAGCATATTTCTTTAGCACATTTGACTGACAAAACGGTTAAAATCATCCACTAGTGCAGCATTCCTCTTCAGCATTTGCCTTCGATATGCACTGGGACACTCGAAAAGTGTGAACTAAGGTGTGAACTTATTGTCATAGATGTTATATGTTGAACTAAGGTGTGAACTAATTGTCATAGATGTTATATGTTTGTATTTGAGGAATGTGCGTAAAATGCTCACGGTGCAGAAGCCGACGCCGTTTGATATTCCTGCGGCACGTGGAATGACCCCTCCTCGTCTCCTGCCACGCGGTGGCGTCTGACGCGCCTTGTAGTCACCGGGTTCTTTTTTTTCTCTGAATCATATGTGCCTACATCATAAGTACAGAAAGGGGCCAATTTTTTTTGCACGTCTCAAGGGCAGTTTTCAATTGAAAGATAAAAATCGGCAGATCCCACGTACAGTGGGAATCGATGATATGTGAAGCACGAATGACAAATGTTGATATGTCACTTTAAAATAAGCACAACGTTACTAGGTGGAGGTAAACGATGCCATACATGAATTCCTTGCGATGATTATCATGTTTGCATGTGTCGTTTACCTTCGTCATCTATTCACGTCACGTGATACCAAATTTAGTATATGTGGAGCTAGCGAAACGGCCGTGAGCAGGCTAAGAGCGTGGTATGTTGTCATGTTCTTACACGACGCGCGTATCAGGATTATTATGTTTGCACCAGTCATATATTTTGTTATTCATTGACCTCACGTAACACCAAATTTGGTATATTTGGAGCTAGAAAAACGGCCGCGAGCACATTATGAGCACATTGCTACGTTAGCAAAACGCGAGCTCTCTATAGTCTGACGCCAGGCGCGACCAGCGTCCGTCGGCGCGGCCCGACGGCAACCGGCGTGAAAGGCGACATGCTGCATTTCGCGCTGATGCGTTATCCACACAACACTGCGTCTCCCTCTTTTCGTGACGGAGGGACGCTGGACGCACTGGAACGCGCATGCGTCAAAGCAACGCAGTATGGTGCGTGCCTGCGAGTATATAGTAGGACCGGCGCGTGGCGTGGCAAAGCCGGCATGACGCGACGTAATTAACGCCAGCGAGTACGCGCACCGCGTCACATCGAAATGTATTGGCGCCTTCCTTGACATTGGCATGTTGTCATGTTCTCATATGAGACGCATGTCATGGTTATCATGTTTGAATGCGTCATATACCTATGTCGTCCGATCGCGTCCCGTAAAACTGAGTTTGGTACATGTGAAGCTAGCGAAACGGCCGCCAGCGCATCATGAGTGTGGCATGTTGTCTTGTTTTCACATGTCAAGCATCTCATGATTATAATGTTTGCACCAGTCACATATCTTCGTCATCCATTGACGTACTTTATTACCAAATTTAATATATATGACGCTAGCGAAACGGTCACGAGCGCATCATGAGCGCGGCATGTGGTCATAATGTTACATGACACGCGCGTTATGATTTTCATGTTAGGGTCTGTCGCTTACGTTCGCCATGCAATCATGCAATACCATGACAGTTTTGCAACATGCCACGTGAACAAAACCACCGCAAGAGCTGGAGAACCATGATATGTAAATCATGACAATAACGACATAAATATTATGATTGTCATGTTATGACTAGTGAAATATGTTCTTCATACAGTCTTGTTATGCCATACCAAGCTTGGTATCGATACCATTGTTGAAACGACCAGGAGAGCTAAAATTCATAGGCAGCTAGATAGATAGATAGATACGCTCAATGTCGCTGAAGTTCGCTAAGAAATGATTCGCATTTAATAGTGAAGCATTGGCTACGCGCTGTTCCTAGATCTGTGTACTACGAATAGTAAATGGTGCATATGAATAGCTTATACCATCAACGCAAGCACGGTGCGTGGCTGCGTTGGCTATCGCTGCGGAGCGAAGAGTCACTGGTTCGAGCCCCTAGTATGTTGTTTTGTAATCTTTTTTAGATGCGGAGCATCTAATACTCGAGGCTTGTAGTGCGGCGCCGTCCGCAAGCTTCCTCCTCCTTCTTCCACCATCTGTGCATCCCTTCCTCCTCTACACACCGCGCGCGCTTCACTCCTCCACCATCTGTGCACCCTTCCTCCTCTACACACCGCGTGCGCTTCTCCTCTTCACGAACATTCGCTAGCTGTATAATGTAGCGCGCATGCGCCGTCACGCTTCGAGAACATCGGCAGCTGACGCGCGCGCATGCGCAGTCGCGCTTCGAGAACATCGGCAGCTGACGCGCGCGCATGCGCCGTTGCGCTTCTCCCCCTTCTCGAACATTCGACAGCTGACGCGCGCATGCACCGTCACCCACCATCTGTGCCGCGCGCGCTTCTCCCCTTCGAGAACATTCTACAATTCTCCTGATTCTCCAGTGGACGCGCATGCGCCGTCGCGCTTCGAGAACATTCAACAGCTGACAGTGCATGCGCCGTCGCGCTGTATATATACTCAAGGTCGGCGCTCGCTCGCTCAGTTGCCGCTCGTCGGTTGGTTTGTACGGCGCGTCGACATCCAAGGTCGCGGTGAAATGAATTCCAACGAATCCACAAACACAATGATCGACGTCCCTTCGACCAGCGCCGCCCTTTCGCATACGTGTGTACGTGTTCACTCATTTAACACCCCCTCCTACAACCACGTTAACAAATTTAGCCATCGACCCAAGTAAGTCGCAATTTAACACCCCATTTCACAACCACGTTAACCAATTTAGCCATCGACCCAAGTAAGTCGCACTTTAACACCCTGCTAACCAATTATATGCTCCGCATCCTCCTCAGTGTTCCCCCGAGGGAAGCTGCGGGCAATTTTTTTTTCCACGAAGTAGATTTGTTTTTTTGTGCATTTTTACATGTAGGTGGGCATATACATATCCGGAACATGACGGTGACGGCAACGGCAAAACTTAGCTGAGAGTATTCATATAATTGCTATCGCAATAAAAGAAGATGGATTAAATTTTCGAGTTGTCTGAGGCGAATGCATAATAAAACTTGTGAGTATTGTTGCTTATGAACTCATGTCGAAATATTTGCCAAAACTGGAGCGTTAGGATTATCAAGCTTTGTATTCAGAGTCAGCCAAACAAACGTGGACCTTTATGATAAAATTTAACTATATATAAAAGAGACAGCTTGAGGCTCCCAAAGGGGACGAATATAACGTAACGGAATGTCTATGCAAATTGATTTTACGCGGAAAGGCGATTGTTGTAGGTGGCGCTTACATTTATTTTTGCGTTACAACTCACTACAGAAAACCCTCTTTGTGAAGGGGCGTATGCGTGCGTGGGCGTGTGCGAGTTTTTGTGTGGGAGCAGGCTTACGTAGGTGCATGACATCATTAAGACCAACATATTTGCACAGTGCAAGACGAGTAGTTACGACGTAACTACAGAAGAAGAGACAAGGACAGAAAGAGCGCCGACTTCAACGGGAATTTTATTAGCGAAAACGCTGGAAATATGTGTTCGTGACAGAACATCACCGCGCAATCGCGCAACCTATTGCATCACAGTAGACAATCAACATCTCATTATATGGTTAGAACGCCACAACTTTGTGAAAATTCACCATTACGTGTCAAAGCCAGAAACTCGAGTTCTTTCTTTAGTCAGAGCAAAGCGAAGGCATGCTGATACATCGATCAGCCAGCATTTGCATTTCATTGGCCTCCATAATCTCTCCTGTTAGCTGCTGACGGTGTTTGGCTTCAACAGTGCACTTTTCGAATTCCGGTCGGCGACCACAATCTCTACAATAGATGCCCAAATGACCTTGCACAGCTGAGTATACATTGTAATGATGCTCCATTAAACGCTCATTCAGGCACCGGCCCGTTTTCCCAACATATATCTTGGCGCATGACAACGGGAGCAAATAAACGACGGCTATCACACATGCTGCGAATAGCTTTCCATGTTTGATTGTGGAGCAGCTCCTTCGGGCGGACTGCGCATTCAACCGTTTTAAAAGCGCCGAAAGCTTTACTGGGGCAGAGAAAACCACCTTCACATCTGCCTTATCAGATATTTTTTTCAAATTGTGAGAAATCCTGTGTAGATAGAGAACCACAGCTATGCGCTTTGAGCTACTAGCCATACAGTTTACTGGTGCTTCTCGTCCTTGTTTAATTGTCCCAAGCTCTGTCACGAGCTCTGTCACAATGTTCTGTCACGAGTATAAATTTCCAGCGTTTTTGCTAATAAAATTTTAGTGGAAGTCAGTGCTCTTCCTGTCCTTGTCTCTTCTTCTGTAGTTACGTTGTAACTACTCGTCTTGCGCTGTGCAAATATGTTGATTCCCAATCACCAACTAGCCCAAGCATCTGTCTTATCATTAAGACGAAGAGTGTGTGGGTGACACGGTTTTCCATACACATCGCCACCCGAAAGCTAAACATGCTCGCTGAGCAAATGCTGCTTATATTCAATGTAAGCCGATGACCAGCCGATATCGTACAGGTTGGGCAACGCGAGGCCGCATCCACCACGTGCGAGGCAGCACTATAGCGCGTCTTAACGATGAACAATTACCAGAGAAAATCAATCTAGACTGCCGGCATTTGAAACCCTCGCACAAGTGGGCGATGAACGCGTTATTGAAATTGTTGCATGCAGCAAAAACTACCATGGACGACTGCATAGCAGATTATAAGATATCAATAGATATAAGCTGGTGTCTTGTTCTGCTGTGATCTGATTTGCTTTTCTGACTGGTTTCTTGATGATTGATGTGTGGGGTTTAACGTCCCAAAACCACCATATGATTATGAGAGACGCCGTCGTGGAGGGCTCCGGAAATTTCGACCACCTGGGGTTTTTTAACGTGCACCCAAATCTGAGCACACGGGCCTACAACATTCCCGCCTCCATCGGAAATGCAGCCGCCGCAGCCGGGATACGAACCCGCGACCTGCGGGTCAGCAGCCGAGTATTTTAGCCACTAGACCACCGCGGCGGGGCCTGACTGCTTTCTTAGAGCATGTTTAGGTTTCTATCACCGCGGCTGCTCTATTTAGTGTACTGCGTGACAATCTGCAACTGCAATCTGTTGGAACAAGGCATGTGACCGAGGCTAGTTCTATTTAGTGTACTATGTGACAATCTGCAACTGCAATCAGTTGGAACAAGGCATGTGACCGAGGCTAGTTTGTATTCCATGGCGACACGGACAGCGCGTAAAATATAGAAGGAAAGGAACCAACGCGGACTAACGTTTACTTTTAACTGAAAATCGTTAAAACAAACATGGAAAACAAAAACCAGATACCTGACGTAATTAGCGTTCATTAATACAGCGCCCGACGGCAGACATCGACAGGGACTCGAGAGCTACTAGAATTATAGCAATAAACCACAAGAAAACACAGGAATACCTCACGAAAGGCAAGTCGAATATATCTATATTATTGGACTGGCTGAACTAAGGTTTTCCTGATGCAATTGCCTTTAGCGATAGCTAAAGCTTCATTGATAATGCACATGCTATTCTGACGATACCTAGCTATAATCAGTGTGTTATCGAATGCTGAAGTCGAAAGTATATCCGGTCAAATCACTTAGATACACTCAGGCTGCTTAGCTTGAGGTCTTATCACGTGTTCGTGTGGTTTATTGCTATATTTTTGCATTTCTCGGATCTTTGTTCATGTCTACCGTCATGCGCAATTGAATGAGCACTGATCACGTGTGTAGTTGGTTTTCATTTGCTATGTTCGTGTTAATAATTGTCATCTAGTAGTCAGAGTTAGCCCTCATCGTTTTTTTAAAATAAATGTATGTAAGGAGAGGTTGGTGCCAATGGGTGGCGCCGGCTACTCCTCTTCTCTTGCACAAAAGTCAACATCGCACATTTTGTAGCAAACACAAGGCTATACGTATGACATAGCACAACACTTACACAATGAATTCACGTTTTTCAACACTGAGGGTCCACACCACACAGAAATGTGTCCACACCACACTGAGTTTGTAAAAACACAAGTAATCAGGCCAATTTAAGTGTTCACACAAAAACGTCTGTCGTCGGTTTCTTGCACTTGTATGTTTCTCGCACTCTAAGTCACCCGTTGAAAGCACCATCCAAGTCGACATGTTCATGTCTCTCTAGTTTGTGGGATCCTTACTATAGCGGTACAGTGAGAAATGTAAGCTAAGCGAAGAAAAAATTATCATCAAATATGCTCTATTTATATACGATCTGCGGCATAAAAAGAAAAAAAGTTAAGCACGCACCTTACAACGAAAATGAACAAGAAAATCATATAACAAACTGAAAACAAATAAAAAAGACAAAAAATAGCATTGCAAAGTTCGCTTGTAGCAGATAACCTTGCAATAGAATGTTCAAACGCACACATTTCTATCCATGGTTTACTCACAGCATACGGAATGACACATGCAACCTAGCCGGTGGCACGGTTACTTGGTACGCGTACTTGTCGAATAATTATCGAAACCATTTAAGTTACGTCTGTGAAAACATCAGTTTAGCCCCTTTTCATCTTTATTTTCTCTTCTCCATTCCTCTAGTAGGCTTTATCAGCAGATCAACGCATTCGTTGTTTCATCGCAACTTGTATGCGCAGTTCCACACATCCAAAATCATGTGGACGGTGAAGCCAGTCACCTGGAGTAGTGAAAAACTATTATATGGGGCCTAGCCAGAAACATTTTTCAGTAGCGGAGCAGGGGGGACTTCAACTATGTTTTATGTTCGTGCGCAATGACATCGGTACGTGCGCCCACGAGCGATGTTATAATATTTCGGTGGCAAGCGACTTCCAGGTCAGGTCCCTTCACCGTCCCCTTGCTCCGCATATACCTAGCCAACAGAACAAAGGGTATTTCTCCCCCTCCGGGGCCGGGGGCCTAACAAGCAACACTCCATGTCTTCGCCAGGGCTGTAACAGTATTCCTATAGATGCTCTTAACTCACATACAAACATTTGTAACTATGATTTAGACATATTTTTGGCAAAATGTATTGAAATTGTAAGGTATTCGGATTCCAAAACGCATTGAGAGAAAGAGTAAGCGCGAAAAAATTCGGGGTGACTAGTTGATCCTTCGCGCTGGGTAAAAAAAAACAACAACAAGGCAGTTTAAAAACGCTTGAGAGATACACTGGCGTGGCCAGCAGTAGGGTGAAAACCCTTCTTATTTTTGTACGAATAAAAATAAAAGCAAAAAATAATAAATGCAAAAGATATCAGTTTTTTGTTTTTTTTTAATATGTACACGCACATAAAAATACGTGCACGAACGTATATATTGGGTACTCCAAGCCTAAACACTCCCCCCCCCCCAAAAAAAAATATTTTGGCTGCACCCCTGAAGTAATAGAAGACGTGGCGGTCATGCAACTGGCATGTGCACTTGTCAGTGGTTCTCAGAACAAATAAAACTGTCTTAATTACTCAGTGTATTGTTGTTGAAACGGCTGTCGGCCTCGAGCGTTGACGCTTTTTTAGTAACCCGAACACGCTAGACTATAAGCTTATTATCTCTCTAAGCTAGAGCGGGTCTGAGACCATGGTGCGATAAATGGTTAGTGCTCCCACAGAAACCAGAGCTCGCCGTCGCTATGAATGCTGATCCAAGTTTTGCATGAAAAAAAAAAACGCAATTCTTTAAACAACGTGTGTTCTTTTGTTCACTGCGCTGCAGAGACGGCGATAACGTTCAAGGCTGCCTTAGATTTCAATTTAGCGCTTGGGTGAGCCCTTCCGAAGGAAAAGCTGCATGAGTCGGCGAAGGCTATAAGCCCCATACACAGCCGACACAGGCACGACACAGACACACGGCCGTGTTTCGACACGTTGCGAAATGCTGGATGATTCCTTTAGAATCGGTGTATCTCACTTTGCTGCAGTCTTGTTACAACATATCGAATTCTAATGCGGTTTGAGGCAGAATATTGTGGAATGATGAAGCTGTAATTGATTATAGAGTCTCTTGGTGTGCAGCACCAGAAGAAGAAATATTCAATGAGAAATATGAAAAATGATGAAGTTCTATAGACTATTTCGGAAGATGCCTGGACGCCGGCGTGTAACACTGTAAAGCCGATGTTCTCTTGTTTTTTTTTTGAATATTGCTGGGTGAATTAATAAGGGAATGAAACATCGTATGCTGCAACGCAACAGTATTCATGCGTGTGCGTCTACCGTAATGTTGTATGTTCACTGATTCGAGGTACAAAACACACTGGTAAAACAACCGTAAAACAGTGTTTACAAGGGATCGTGTGTGAATACATATGGTTGGTGAAAACTTTTATCGCCTTGCGAGCTGCCATAGCGTGCCTTGGGGCGTACTGGTCACGCTAGTTTGACATGTCACACCAAAGTGCCTAGTAAAGGTTTGTAAAGAATGTAGATTTTTATAATCCTTTACCCTACAGCAGATGTGGAACATGACCACTCTGCTGGCATTAGGCGTGGCGGAACTCACCTCTCCAAGCTGGCTGCAACATTTCGCAATGAGTCCACAGGGATGTTTGATATTTACCTAACACGCTTATTTTCGACGACGCGCATGAAAAAGTGGGATGGTCTATTAAATTTTTATATTTACTCAATGTTTTGCCAGAAACCTCGTTAGAGCCGTATAATTTGTAATAAAACCAACGTCCAATGATAAGGGCAGTTCTAAAAAAATCGCTTTTTATTTGTTCTCTCCTGCAGCTGTGATTGTAAATAGGTCTGCACTGGTGGAGTAGTAATTGTGGCACTCGGCTTCTCACCTGAAGGCCGCTGGTTTGATCCCGGCCGCGGGAATCGTATTTCGATGGAGACAAAACGGTAGGGGCCTGTGTACAGTGTCATGTCTGTGCACGTTAGACAACAGCAGATGGTCGACATTTCTGCAACCATTCACTACGGCGTTATTCATACTCATATCCTGGTTTTTGGACATAAAACCCTAAATGTTATTGTAATAGAAAATCGAGACCAGCATTCGCAAACCAACCTTGTCCCTATTTCGAACTTTAATTATCTGTATTGTCCTTTTTATCTGTAATTGTCTCTGTTTTGCAGTAGAATGTGCGTGGTCCGTCCACTGGTAGAGGATCTAGGTGATGGCGAGGAGTTCGAGCAAGGTGTCGTATATGTGTCCTCAGCCTTTCAACATTAATGTGGGTCTTGATGAGGTGGTCCTTTGTGATGCCGATAGTTGCCGCTGTTGATGCACTTTGGGGCAAGCCTAGACAAATCCGGAGTGCTTCAGCCTGAACACTTTGAAGCATTCGTATACTTGTTTTTTTTTGCGTTGGTTAACGTAGGTAGGCTGTACTCGAGGAATCCAAGGAAAATAACCTAACGGCTGTGGACATTCCCCAGTTTTTTTCCAGCGAAGAACTTGAACGAATGGCAGATGCCTGTCAATCGCCTTTTCACGTATGATACATGAGGGCTCCTTGAGAGGTCTCTGTCAATTACAACACCTAGGAACTTGTATGATCGGAGGTAAAGTATCCTTTCACTGTTCATCAGAACGCTGTAAACTTCTGCCTTGACTTGCGAGTAAATGCCACAAGTGAACAATTCTCAGAAGAGAGATAGAATTATTTTAATAGGGTGCTGAAGAGGTTTGCCTGGCTTTCCACCTGACAGGCTACTCCAGGTGCCGGGTGATGACAGTGATATATACAATGATAAAGACACAACACATGCAGTTACATACACGCATAACAGTCACATAACACATACAGTCACTCGCGCGCACTGTACTATATACAACGTTTCCTTGAAGCCTGTGGCCCGTAAGAATGTCAGCAGCGCTTTTGTGGAGTATAACGCACTAGAGCTGTTCTGCCATGGGGCTAGAATATTTTTTAACTCCAAGTTTGTGTCCTGTTGCATTTTTAAGTCCATATTGAGAGACCGTCTCTCTGATGCGCATATCGTGCATTCACAGAATACATGCTTGATGTCTTCAACGGCGTTATATTGTGCACAAAATTCTGAGTCTGACAGTTCAATTTTGTTCCTAAAGTAATTCGTATATGCAATGTTTAATCGGATGTGGTGTAAACATGATTGATCTTGCCTGTTGAGGTTTCGCAGCATCCTGAAGTGTCACGATGTATCGATCTTGTACAGAGGTCCATGGTGTTGGATAGGGTCTGTCCAGAGGGATCGCTGGAGGCGCCAAGCGTGTGCCGACACTAGCGTTGCAGCGTGTCGAGAAAGGTATCTCGATGATTTCTGCAGAAGTGTCATGTCCAGATTTGGCAGCGTCGTCAGTCCGGACGTCACCTTGTATTCCGCAGTGGGCAGGTAGTCACTGTAGAACAATGCGGTGATGGACGTCACAGGCTTTCTTGCATAGACGTTTGATGTCCGTGACGAGTTGATCCTGTGCGCATGAAGGCTTCAGTGACTGCAGCGCTGCTCTTGAATCAGTGAAAATGACCCAGGACTCTACTGTTTGGTCCACGACGTAATTAATGGCAGCCCGCAGTGCAGCCAGTTCAGAGGTAGTAGATGAAGCGCAGTGACTGAGAGTAGCAGAGATGGTGACATTGACTGATGGAATCCAAACGCCAATGGCGGATGATGTTGACGTAACAGAGCAGCCAGTGTAAATATGAAGATGAGCTCTGAAGCTGATTTCAAAATGCCCTAGAGTGAAATATCTTAGTGCTGGTCCAGGTCTGCGTCTCTTGCTCTTGGACCCAAGCACGAAGGTGACTATGGTCCACGAAGGAGTTTTCCACGATGGTTCTGCATGCATTGATTGATACGCTCTGATAGTGTAGCGGGAGGAGGCCCCATACAGGACTACTGTCTGAAGCAAGTGGATGATCCGGTACTCTGCTGGCATAATGCAGGTGGACTCGAAAAAAACTGCTGCTGTAGAAAAACAGGAGCTGAAAGGTGCCTACTTTCAGCAAGGGTTCTGATGCTTGATGTGTTCTTTGGTAGGCCAAGACACACCCTGAGGGCCTTTGCTTGAGCTCCAGTCAGTGCTTGTATGTTGGTTCGAGAAATTCCATGTATCGCAGGAAGGCTGTAACGTAGAAGACCTTCGCAGAGAGCGGTGTACATTCGTAACATGGCATTAACGGAACAACCACCTGTATTGCCTGATAACAAGCGAAAGATGCTCGCGTACGACGCAACTTTTTCTTTTAATATCCGGACGTGGGGAGTCCAGGTCATTAGCCGGTCGATTGTCACTCCCAGAAACTTAAGATTTGTCACGTACGGAATGGGGGAATACGCTGCCTTTAATGTGTAGCGTGAGACATCACGCCTCGTAAAAGCAACGGCGGCACACTTTTCTGGTGACATCGTTAGAACTCACTCGAGTAAGAATTTTTCTATTGATTTGAGAATTTTCTGCAACATTGCTCGTAGAGCACGTCTGTTGCGACCACTGCTCCATATACAAATAACATCTGCGAAAAGTGAGATTTCTACCGATGCACGAATGCACTTCTCTAGTCCAATGAGAGGGATGTTGAATAAGATCGTACTGAGAACACCACCCTGGGGAACTCCTTGATGCACTGTGTGTGTAGCTGCGTCACCTTCTTTTGTGGACATGTATACTGTCCTGTTTCTGAGGTAGTACACCCTCCGGCCAGACGCAATTCGACAGCTTTACAGGCAAATTATGATGCCGGCTATTGTGTACGCCTTGGTCGTTTGGTGGCCTGAGTGACCCGACTGCCGTCTGAAAAGCCGCCTCATATACAACCAACGTTCAGCCTTGTTCGCATTTACAGGCGCATATCGCACGACTAGGACGGCGGCACTACAGGCCCTCCTGCACGCTTCCCCGATTGAGCTCGAACTGCGTCTCCTTAATAAGTAGTTCGCTCTCCTGAAACTACGGCGCGCCATCACGTGGGAGGGTTCGACAGTGTACCCCATGCAGGTGTTCCGTTAATTCCATGTTACGAATGTATACCGCTCTCTGCGAAGGTCTCTTACGTTACAGCCTTCCTGCGATACATGGAATTCCTCGAACCAACATACAAGCACTGACTGGAGCTCAAGCAAAGGCCTTGAGAGTGTGTCTTGACCTACCAAAGAACAGATCAAGTATCGGAACCCTTGCTGAGAGTAGGCGCATTTCAGCTTGATCTTGTTCTTCTGCAGCAGGAGTTTCTTCGAGTCCACTTGCGTTATGCCAGCAGAGTGCCAGATCATCCGGTTTCCAGACCTCGTTTACGGAGGTAAACAGCAGCTTGAGTGACAGCTCTCTGAATTCGCACTCGCAGCTGTAGCAGTGTTACTGCAGACGTCCAAAAGCAGATGTCGTTCACTTAAGTTGATAATCTGAAAGTACTTAGCAGATGCTCATGAAAAGCGTTCAGCGCCAGGTTGAATAGTACCGGGCCAAGTACGCCACCCAGGAGAACACCACAGGACTGTAATGTAGCGAAATGTCACCACCCTTGGTTTTCACGAAAAAAGGATCCCTGAGAGAGATAGCTACGTAGCCACTGAAACATCACACCACCCTCTCCGACCTCTTTGAGAGCGGTGAGAATAGCTTCATGCGTAACATTATCATACGCACTTTAACATCAAGAAATAAGGAAGCCCCGAGACGCTTACGGGCTTTTTCGTGTTGCACATAACTGATGAGGTCTATGACGCTATCAACTGATGATCGGCCACAGCGAAAACACGTCATTGTGTCTGGATAGACGTGATGCTCCAGGTACCATTCTAGCCGTCTTAGTACCATCCTCTCTATCACTTTGCCTAAGCAACAACCCAGTGCAATCGGGCGCTACGATGTGAGCACCAATGGTGACTTACCAGGCTTTAGTAATGGAACCGAACGGCTGGTCTTCCAGTTAACTGGGAGGGTGCCCTCTCGCCACGAATCATTGAATATCTAGAGGAGGGCATTTCTCGCACACTCACCAAGGTGACATAGTGCTCTGTAACATATTCCCTCAGGCCCGAGTGCTGAATGTTCGTCTACACAAAGCCAGTTCAGCTTTAAACTCACGAACTGAAAAAAGTTGACACATGCGGTGATCGCGTGATGTCATGCCACCATGTGAATGCGTCAAGTTGTTGGGATCTGCGAGCTGACCAGATAATTTGGCACACAACTCTTCTGCCACGTCGACTTCCAATCTCTGTTGAAAGAGGGCTAGAGATTTGAATGGAGACTGCTGAATGGGAACTGTCCGGAGCCCTCTTACTGTCCTCCGCAAGTGTGATAAAGGTTTGCGGGAATCAAACTACGCACAGAAGGCAGCCCAACGTTGTGACAATAGCTTGTCTATGTGGCGTTGTATCTTCTTCTGAATACGTTTAGTGGTTCGTAAATTGTCGATTGATTTTGTGCATCGGTACCTTCATCCGGCACGTTGTCGGAGAGCCCGAAGTCCTTCTAATTCAACATCAAATTTTGTTACTCTCGAAGAGCATGTGAGGGTGCACACCGTGTCTTGCACAGTGAACTTGATTATCTCTTCTAAGTCAAGTGAGGTGTTCTCTTGACAGCGTTCTTCCATGAGAGATTCAATTTGGTCCAGTCCACTCTTTGGATAGTGTCGCGTACCTCGCAAGGTGATAATCCTTTGATCTTGATATATGTGGGAATGTGGTCGCTCTTATGTGTTTCTATGTCTGCAAACCATACGGAACACTACGAACAATACGAGACATCGAGAAACAAAAGCCAAGTCAATGAAGCAACAGGGCCACGTAAGAATGTGGGAATGCCATATTGAACAAGCGCAGTTCGTGGTATGAAGCAAACGTTATGAGGCTTTTCCCCTTTGCGCTGATCTTCGGGCTCCCCCATAGCGTATGGTGGGCGTTAATTCTTCTCTTCGCAGCATTTCTTTTTAACATCTATCATTCCCCTTACCCCTTTCCCCAGCACAGGGTAGCCAGCCGGTCTAAGAACTGGCTAACCTCCCTGTCTTTCCGCCTAAACTTTCTTCCTTCTTCTTCTTAATGTCTCCAATGATGACCCATGGGCGAGAAGTTGATAATAGGATCGATCCTAATCTTCTGTGGTAAAATATATTTGATGGCGACATCTAGGCGCCGAAATAGTGACAGTAAGATCGTTTTTCTTCACTGTAAAGCATACATACTGGTCATCATTGCCAGGTTGTACAGGCGCAATAATGTATTTCAGCTCACAGCGAATAAACAGCAGCAATAAAATATTCAGCAATAAACGGTGCAGCAAGTACGATTTGTTGCCCGCAAGAACGAAGACTAGGCAAATGTGTGATGTGTGTATTACCCACCATTCGCATGGTCGCTGAATGATCGCAGCGCCAGAGTCTCCTCTAGTTAACTTTAGGAAACTCTATCGCAGTATTGACACGAATTTTGAACGTTTAGGGAGCTTTGCTGTACATAAGAGCACTGGTGTCCAGAGAATTTGAGAGTCTTCTGGTGCCTGGAAACGCACCGAATGTACATTTAATGCAGCTTTTTTTTTTAAATCCCCTTTAGGTTTTGATATTGCAGCAGTGGCTTCACGCTGGTGTATAACGTCAGTTTCAGTCACGTCGGGATAGACACTCATGAGGTATTAATGCAGCTGACGTACTAATGCAGCCATATTATACTTCACCATGTATACTGAGCGACATAAGTGCCTAGCTCATCGACCTGTAATCGACATCGTCATCGCATGGCCATGCTGTCCTGAAGTTGGGGCTTTCTCAAATGTGGGAAAAAATTTTGCATGCACGTAACGTCAAACGTGCTTCCATCCAATCGATGTGCAGAATAAATAGGTTGGGCATATAAACAGCAGTACCAAAAGGACTTGTGTTTGGGCTAGTTGGTGCATACTTGGTGCAGAAGACTGAGGCGCAAAAACATAACGTGAAGAATGATGAGCAGGAGAGAAGACAGAACAGCGCCAACTACCAACTGTTTAATGACCGTCGAGGAAACGCACAGGAAAGAAGACAAAACCGCGCATGCGGGCACAGCCAACAAACATCGCACAGCGTCACGAACAAGGCACTAAATTATCCAAAAAATGCATTTCTCTTGCGTACAACACAATAGATGTATCACTGATACAATCGGGCCCTTTCTTTTTGATAAAATAGGCTTCCAAGAGCTCTCTAGCTGTTTGTTTTTCGCTCCTACCAAGAATCACCGTTTTTTTCAAACAATGATACACATACGCAGGCTTTACAGTGCGCTGGAAGATGCGCATGCTCACTTTTGCCTAAACAGTTGGTAGTTGGCGCTGTTCTGTCTTCTCTCCTGCTCATCATTCTTCACGTTATGGTTTTTGCGCCTCAGTCTTCTGCACCAAACAGCAGGACGTTGCACTGGCGTGAACACCCAAAAAGAAAAGACTGTCTCGGATTTATGGGATACTTGAAAAAATTAATTGATGACATTTTTCAAGCATGAATCGATGAGTCAATTACCTCGAGTGGGCCGATGTCACAAAACGAGCGCTCGAAAAAGGGCGTGCCGCCAAATTCTCGCGACAAAACTCCGGAGAGACGCCTCGAGGTCAATGAAAAAAAAGAAAACAAGCATCCAAAGACTCCCCGGGCGCGCGCCCCTCTCCCCTCGGAAGCGTAAGTTCGCCGACGAACCTCCTCACATCGGCGGCCGAGCCGATGTGAGGAGGTTGGAATGTTCTCGATGGAAAGGGGCGTGGTGATGCAGGGTTGCGTCATCTGTCGCGGACGGCCCTCGTACAATTTCGCGCTTTCCCCAGCTTTCACTGCGTATCGCGCCGACGAAATTATGAGAACTTTCTGGAATATCGCTCGAAAGGTATTTAACCGAGCAGCAGAGATGGGAGATGAGGAAAAGAAGAAATTTCACGCCAGTGTGCGTGAGGGTGTTTCCACCGTGTCGTTGGCGAAGCCTTTGGTCCTTAGTGACAAAGGAGGAGAAGAAGGAAGTTAGCGCCAGTGAGCGTGGGATTATTCCGCCGCGTCTGTCGGTGAAGGTTTTGTCCTTAGTGACAAAGCAGGAGAAGAAGAAAGTATGTGCCAGGGTGCGTAGAGTGTTCGGCCGTGTCGTCAGCGAAGGTTTTGTCCTCAGTGACAAAGCAGGAGAAGAAGGAATATTGCACAAGAGTGCGTAGCGTGTTACGCCTTGTCGGCGAAGCCTTTTGTCCTCAGTGACAAAGGAGGAGAAGAAGAGGATTTCCACCTGAGGGGTGAAGACTCGAGCTACAGGCAAGAGTGTGTGTCTACCGCCAGCGAGCGAAGACGCGTGGAAACAGCTGCGTGTGGGAAGCCGACGTGTTACTGGCGAAGAAGTTTGGAGCCTGGAGAGCGGTCAATTGAAGACGCGAGGTACCTGGAAGAGAAACTTCGGGGGAAGCGGTACTACAACAACAACGGACTTTGAGTGAGTGGTTCTCGGAAGAGTATCATTCAGACTTTTGTTCCAAGAACTTTGGACTGAATAAGTTTTATAACTCTCTAGTCTTTAAGTGTCTTGGTTGTTCAATGCATGCGACTGCATTGTAGTGCGTATTGTTGTCTGTGTTCGTTGTTTCGAGTATGGCTGATTGTACTGTGTAGTACGTTGTTTGATTGGTAACATATTGTATTCAACTATTGTCGAGTGTGCGTACTTGTGTATCGATTTGATCTGCCGTAATTGAGAATATAATTTTGTTTTGTTTATCAACTCTCGGCTCTGACTTGTTCTTTGGGCCACAGCCGGCGTCCGCTGGCGCGTCAAATAGGACCATTTCGAAATTGTCCACGCTTTCGTGGTGTGGTTCGGGGGGCCAATACTTCGGCCCTTGGAATTAGCCCGGCGATCGCCTCCTTAATTAACAAGACCCGTGACAGCCGAGAAAGGTTAACGATGACGTTTTGTGAGCATGAATTGATGATTCAATTAGCTCGAGTGTGTGATCACTATGGCAGCGACCAACTGAGAAGCATGATGATCTCCTCAAAGAAACCTCGCCTAAGCATCTTTACAGGAATAAGAAAAAGTTTTAAGGATTCAGTCAATAT
This sequence comes from Rhipicephalus annulatus, assembly GCA_013436015.1. NCBI lineage: Eukaryota > Metazoa > Arthropoda > Arachnida > Ixodida > Ixodidae > Rhipicephalus > Rhipicephalus annulatus. Next base: position 1,182,941 of record WOVY01010693.1, on the reverse strand, counting down.
GATCCTGCAGAAGCCATAACAAGAAGAAACAGAACGTGAGGTTGTTACCCCCCCTCCCCTAAACAATACAGAAAAAGACTCAAAGGTTATTAATAACGCTTTGAACTAAATCATTTTGTTGGTTTGTCTTTAGTGCATCTCAACTATTTAGTCACTTAATAAATTTAAGCATGACAAAAATGATCACGAATGTGAACACTGCAAAAACATTCTTAGTATTAGCTGACTCGCTCTATTGCAATGTAATAATTAACATAGAAACATATCGCAGTAAAACTGATAGCTGGGTTAGTCTGTATTTATTCATATTTCAATTTTTAAAACTTTTGTAGCGCTTACAGAAGATGGGGACAAGAAAGATAGAGACATATGAGCGCTAACTCTCACCTATTTGTTTTTTTAAAACAATATACTCATATGTACCCAATAACTACCATAGAATAAAGGGAATGAAATTCATGTGACAGGTGGTCAGAAAAAGTCTAAGGAGAGTTTTTCTAGCCCATGTCTTCTGCGGGCGCTAAAAAAGGGTAAAATACAGGATTGAAATGTATTAAAATACATGTATTAAAATGGAAATAATATAGAAAGGTGAAGTGACGTGGCTTGGTGGACTCTGAATGATTCGTTGCTTGCGGACACATTGATTGAGCCGTCATTATAGGTAATGCATTATTGCGTTTCATCAAACGAGTGTGTGAGACAAATTTTATGAAGCTAATGAAGCTGATTATCTAGTTGGTGACATCACACTGCGAGAACACGGAAAGGGCAAGAAAGGTTGGAGACAACAGAAACTTAAGTTTTTCTGCCAGTTTTTGTGTTTCTTCTGGACATGCTTTCTCTATAAATATATCCCTCTTCATTTTGCACATGTAGCCGATCGCTTACACTTGCCTGAACGATCGTTTTAATTATCCTAAGCGTCATCATTGTCATTATAATATTCATGATTATTATCAACAGCCTGACTATGCCCACTGCAGGATAAAGGCCTATCCCATGTTACGCCAATAAAACCAAGTCATGTGCATACTGCTGTCATGTTTTACACGCAAACATAATATCATCTGTCCACCTTACTTTCTGTGTTTTTCTTACGTTGTTGCTTTCTCTTAGAATTCAGTCAGTTGCTCTTAATGACCAGCGATTATTCTGCTTACGCGCTGCGTGCCCGGTCTATGTCCATTTATTCTTCTTGATTTCAACTATGATAACCTTAACCCCCACTTGTTCCCTGACCCATGCTATTCCCTTCCAGTCTCGTAAAGTTACAGCTACTTTCCTTGCCAATGCTCACCACGTCATCCTCAGTTTGAGTTGAACGTTCTCTGTAAGCCTCCAGGTTTCTGCTCCGTACGTAAGTACGGGTAACATACAGCTGTTATATGCTTTACTCTGGAGGGTTAGCGGTAGCTTACAATCCATGATTTGAGAATGTTTGCCGAATGTGTTGCCCGCCATCCTTACTTTCATAATTATTTCACGGTGATGGTTCAGCTCCGCGGGCAGTGCCTGTTTTAAGTACACGTATTCCTAGCACGCATGTTCTTTTAGAACTTCCAACATTACAGCACTGAGGTGAATTTCCTGAATAAAAGTTTTATGTGGACACATCGGCAGCAATGTTTACACCCATTCATCTGACACCTGGTATGCACAGATAGACACGAAACGACAAGCGACGGCTAAGAGACGCAAATATTTTCGTAATTGAGAGGGAGGGGGGTGGCGGAAGCGGTGTTTTTCGGCCGAGGTGAGGGAATGCGCCATTGGCGTCTCATGAAGGCTAGTGTTTCGGTGCACTCCTTCTGGTGAGGGTAAAGGCTGGTGCCGTAATATTACGCTGGCTTTCGAAGGCGGTGTAAGCGCAATTTTACAACACACTGTCTCACGCGCACTGAAGTGCAGTGGGCATGGTCAGGATGATGATGATGCCCATGGTAGCAGTGACAGCAACACTGCAGGCTGTCGCCGTCGTATAAAAGAATCGGAGACGCAAGCAGTGTTTTGACTAATGGTATTTTCAGTACCAATACCACGTTTACCGGTGTTACAGCACAGGCTTGGGGCTCCTACGGCCATTACTATTGAATTAGAACTCATATTGAACGGCGCTGCACGCACAAATGGTAAAAGCTTAAGATGGTAGAGTGCGTTCGACTCTCTATACAACCCCTCCTCCGTCACGTAAGAAAAAATCACATAAGAAAAAATCACCTGCTGGAGCATTATCACAACTACTACACGAAAACTTCCACTGTGAAGCGAACTGCACAGTGTGGGGTGGGGGGAGTGAAAATAAAGATTCTCTATCAAGACTCAACCTCTATAAATAAATAAATAAATAAATAAATAAATAAATAAATAAATAAATAAATAAATAAATAAATAAATAAATAAATAAATAAATAAATAGATAAACGCACATCGCACTATAATTGAAACATGTGCGCGCAACAAGCTAGGACTTACAGTAGGGATCACATCATGTAATAGACACCGTGAGTAAGACTACAGGATTAGCGTCAAATGCTTAGTGCAGCGTAAACAAATACATGGTACTATGAAAAGCTGTAAAAAAGTGAAATCATTATTTAATTAGCTTGAATTTAAACTCGTTTCGCATACAGTCAGAAATACGAGAGTTTCACACAAAAAAAATATAATGATCGCATGACCTAACCAAAATTCAAAACGAGTCAGATAGTCCAAATATTTCACAAACAACATATATGATGCCCAACCAGCATAACAAGAAATAAATAAAGAAGAACTACTGAAGTCACTGCTCGTAACAGCGGCTTCAGTTGGTCTTCTTTGTTCGTGTAGTGCCCTGTGCGGTACAAATAACGGTTCGTAGCATACACGAACAGTTATTTGTACTGCATGGGGCGTACCACAAGTCCATGTTGTGATCAATGTGGCAGCACAGAGGGCACGTACTATACTAATCGCCCGCGTACCGCAAAGAGAGACAATTGTTAAACGAGAAATGCAGATCATTTGCCACGACCAGTCGACGTCGTGACACGTATTAGGCTCCGAGCGTGGACCTTCAAAACAGCGTCGGGTCCTACTGTCGTTACTCAATTACCTGGCGGACCTTGGCCTTGTCCGAAGGCTCTAATAATATATTACTTCAAATAGGAAAGCCTTCTATATTGATTTACCTGAATCCCTAATTATGAATAATTTTACCAGGTTCACATGGTCACTAGATATTTTTATATATTTTTTCACAATTTTCCTTTCTTTTTTCTGAAATCTTTTAGTCCCCTTCCCCGTCCGTATACACAGTAGCATGCCAGTGATATATAGACGCCCACTAAAATCTCTGTTTTTCTAATAAAGAGCCTCTCTCATCTCATCTAACAGCATCGTTCGTCCTGTGAACTTGCTGTCACTACCAGGTGACGCTTCACAAACTATCGAATGAATATCTATCACAACACATTAGGCGAATGGCATTAGGCGAAATGTTCTTTTACATTCGAAGCGAGGTGGGGGAAAGCAAGAAATCTGCATTAAGGCTCGCAAAGTACGAGACGCATAGATTCTAAGAAGTTTAAATATTACACGGGGGTGGAACCGGTGTGAAGTACTGCGACCGTGCCTTAAAGAGATGAAAAAATAATGGACGCGCTTCTCTTTTGCATTCTTGTTGTTGTTTTAAGCTTCAGACGTGGCGCTAACGTCTCATCATTCACGGGTTCAAGCATCCTGGGCATCATAGGCTTGAATAAACAATAAATAAATAAATAAATAAATCAGTATATGTGGGTCTGACTTCACGAGACATGTAAAAAAAGATATCCCGTAAGAACAACAACAAAAAGAACAAACCAGATAAAATTTTAGGGTAATTTTAGTAATACAGAAGGCACCGCCTGTTTTGTAACCGGCTTTTGTCCCAACTCTTGTTACGTAAAGCCGGAAGAAGCAAAGAAGTACGAGTGAGTACGAGACAATGAGTGCTTCATCTACAGCGTCGAATTTTTTATGCTTGCGGAACCCGTTACCGTCATTTATCATGAGAGGCTTAACTGAAACCTGTGCTCGACGGGGCAAACCAGATTGCTCCCGTTTAGAACGGGACAATGAATTAGCCCTGTACACATCGTGTTTGTATGGCGTTCGTATACTTGAAAAAAAAAATATACTGCTTAGCAAAACAAAACCACGCTATAACAAGTATGCTGACAAGGACCACGTAAAATATGCAAGAATGCACCCAAGTCATTTTAAATGAGAAGCATTTCTTTGCGTGCTGCAGGCACTTAGGGCATGCGTCGGTCTGTCGGTTGGTCGATCGGGTGGCTGGCCAGCCAGCCAGCCAGTCAGCCAGCCAGCCAGCCAGCCAGCCAGCCAGCCAGCCAGCCAGCCGTCCGTCCGTCCGTCCGTCCGTCCGTCCGTCCGTCCGTCCGTCCGTCCGTCCGTCCGTCTGTCCGTCTGTCCGTCTGTCTGTCTGTCTGTCTGTCTGTCTGTCTGTCTGTCTGTCTGTATCTATCTATCTATCTATCTATCTATCTATCTATCTATCTATCTATCTATCTATCTATCTATCTATCTATCTATCTATCTATCTATCTATCTATCTATCTATCTATCTATCTATCTATCTATCTATCTATCTATCTATCTATCTATCTATCTATCTATCTATCTATCTATCTATCTATCTATCTATCTATTGCTGGAGTATTGGGACGTGCCCAATTTATGTGGCCCATATCCGTTCATGACGATGGTAGTTCTTTGTGGTCAGGTCGGGGCTTATTCCAACACCACTCTACTGCCCAATATTTGTTCAGAAATAGAGCCAAAGAACCCCCGTTTATTATTCGCTGATATACCATTTCACATGCTCGGATGGTGCCCGGCTTCACGCGGCGCCTAAGCTGAGAAAACTGTCCAAATGGGAGGCTCTGGAGTGTTACCAGCTACGGATTCGGAACAGCTATATGAGCAGCCTGACGGACCCTCGGCACTGCAGATAGACCTGGTCTTTTTCTTCCGAGATGGGCTGAAGGCAGAGTGCTAGAGTGTGTTCAGGGTGACCGTAATAATAGTTTTCCAATCCATCCATCTATACACTCCTCAATTTTACTCGAGCCTGAATAGCTTCACTGATGATATATTAATTCTATTTCGCTTTGTAAAGGTCGGAAACCAGTGGTGCTGACGAGTTCCAGATAACCTATGAAAATAGAGCTTAATCAACGCGTAAGCGTGCAGTTTGATTATACGTTGCTCGCTTGCCCGGAGCGCTGTTTTCGGGCGGCATCTGCGTCATATTTGCGCAGAACCCGCAAAGGGGGAATGAAAAAAAATGTACGTTCCGCATAACATCTTCGCAAATGATCAATCTTCCAAGTGTGCACAATTGTCCATGCTGGTCTCAAATGCTCGAACGTACTCGCTCGTAAGAATGAGATAACCTGTAAAGTTTGATTGTGCTTCATAATGTTTTGGAGTGTTAAGGGGCGATTGCCGTAGTTATAATGACTACGACTGTGGAGCCTTCCTACTCTCTTCTGTTTTAATAATTCGCACCCCTTTCCTCCTAATTGCCAAGTACATGGTAGCCAACTGTATGTCTGCTCTGGATAACATCCCCGTCTTTTCTGTCGCATTTATATCGCTACCCACACTATCTCTCCATGTCTGTCTGTTTAACGCGATAAAGCTAAAGAACTGGTGTCGTAATCCTCATGATTTTCATTAGAAAGTGGAAATGACTCTCTTGGGGATTAAACGGGAAGAAATCTGGATCATCAAAAAAACAAAAACAAAGGCAAACATACACAGCACTTTGCGTGGGCTGTGAACCCACGAGGCAAGTTAAGCCGTAATTTAGAAAGTTCACACGTGGACTGACACCTTGATAATTAACAGCAAATTAAGGAAAGGCTCTCCTTGAAATTTCCAGCTTAATAAAAGCCAGTAAAGCGATCTCACGTGGCAGACACAAAGCTAGTTAGCCTAAATACCTGTTCAGATCACTAATTCCGCACGTGGCGACTGCGGGTATGTTCGTTGCCTTCACACAAAAAGAAATCTCTCTCCTTCGATGTAGTCTTGCACTCTCAGTACAACTTTTCCTGCATCAGGTTTTAGTTCATTTGCATAGAAATCCATTTGCTTTTTTTTCAGCACTGTTAGTTGGAGCTAATTACTGTCCCTCATAATCTTACTTCTAAATCTTCTCCGGTCAGCAAAAAAAGAAATTGAGACGAAGCTGGTGGTCTAACACTTTTTGAGCGCTTAGATGTATGCAAATTTTCAATAACGACTTTATATATTGCGGGTTTCACGTCCCAAAGACACGGTATGATTTATATGTTTATGAGGGAGGCCGTATTTGAAAGCTCGGGAAATTTACCATCTGGTGATTTTTTAACGTGCAGTGACATCGAACAGTAGGCGGGGCTCTGCCATATTGTTTCCACCGAAAGGCAATTTCTACGGTTGGGATCGAACCCACAACCTTCGGATCAGCAGCCAAGCACCCTAGCCACGCCACCGAAGAGGACTTGTTAACGAATCAAAACCAAATAACTATCAGCTGACCCATTTGCTGTTCTTGAACTTTTTTCTTTAGCATGCAGTGTGTGTGTATCAAGTGAGCAAAAAGAAAAAAAAAAGTCGAGACTTTTTGTCGGGTAACCTTTCAGAGCTGCATCTTGAAGATAACGTTTGACTTGGAACAACTTTTAATGCATTACCTTTCGTTACAATTAAGAATCAAAGTCATCAGCATCTCCATTACATTATTTATGCCCGTCTAGGATCTCCACAAATTAGCTACCACCAAAGTTTATATCTAAAAGGGTTGTTTGCGCATATTTCAACGTTTGCTTGACCATATATGGCTCAAAAGAGTGTGCCACACTCGCCGCAATGGCTGCTGGTGGCGCTGACTGACACTCCCACGTTTAATTTAATTCACATATAAACCCAATAAAGTGGCTGGGGGGATAGCTGTCGTGGTAGCTCAGTGGTAGAGCATTGAACGCGTCATTCGAAGGTCGCAGGTTTGGATCCTTTCCACGGCAAGGTATCTTTTCACCCACTTTTCTTCTTATATATACATATTACAATTCGCTCTAATGTCTTCCCCTATACTTTTCTTGGCAGTATTGTCTGTTATATTTTATTATTATTGTGTAAAAACACGGAAAAACGAGCCCTTAGGTATACAGTTCTTTCTCTCACACACACACACACACACACACACACACACACACACACACACACACACACACACACACACACACACACACACACACACACACACACACACACACACACACACACACATATATATATATATATATATATATATATATATATATATATATATATATATATATATATATATGTGTGTAATATAAAATAATCAAGGTACTGCTCTAATTTAAGAAAAAAATCTTTTTCCTAAATAGTTATATGCATTAGATTGAGTACCATAGTTTCCTAGGTAATCTGTAATTTTATATTATATAACCTTGATTATTCTAAAACTGCATGCTTTTTATAACACCCCTCAATTCTTCGCCGATCCCCCACAGTGAGTATGCGTTGCAGTTAATAGGCGAAGAAGAACAAAAACCACGTACTTTATGCCCCCCTCCCCTCTAAGTTTCACGTCAATTGAGCTGAAAAACTCTCGCCTACATCTCTTCGCACTGTTTTTTCGGCTTTTTTTAACTGGGCCCGCCCATAAGCCAGTTTATGTATATCTATTTCATATATACTTGCATTGACGCTTTCCCACACTATAGGAGGCAATGCATCAGGCCATTATTTAACATGTACTTAAGCGAGACACCTTTTTGAAAAAAAATTAAAAATTGTTAAAAAAACTGACTGCAGTAATTACACTCTACTTGCCGTGCTCATTTTTTGAATCACCGTTACGATGTTGAATTTTAGCTTTCATTGATCCACTTCATATTGTTGAATTTTAAGTAGAAGAACACGACTAAAGGCAGTGTGCTGTGTGCGTAAATGCAAAAGCTTACTGCCCAAAAGCGTAGTCACCCAAAACGTGTGCTTTGCAGGGGGATTCGGAAGGAAAGCGGGCGCATGAAGCAATTGGCAGATATTGAAATTTTTCTCTTTCTCCACCTCTTAGAGACAAGCACCGACCACCAATAATTATGCAGTGTTCTCACTCCTCTCGTACTCCTAAACATTATTCTAAAGTAAGTATCGTTACCTCGTTTGCGTAATCACTTTGTTTTCATAATGGGTGAAGTAAATTCGTAGTGCGAATGAATTTTTTATTACGCTCTACCCGATTTCATGCACTTGTTAACTGTACCAAAGCCGAATTCAAAGGAACGCAATGCCTCCGATATGCAAATAAAAGCAAATAAAGTTCAAGCTTCCAACTTTAAGCCACTTGAGGGCACCTGCACTAAAACTTTCAAATCATATCGTGATTTCAGAACGTGAAACCCCAACAGTTGTTGTAAACGATCTGAAGACACTGGCGCACGGTCCTGGAAGCAGTTGTTCAACGGCAGCGCAGGAGGCTTTGTCGTCACTGCGGCCGACGAGATGTGCGTCGAGCGCGAGGAGCGCAAGGCGCCGCTAGAGGCGCTGGCGTCTAAAGCGTGACGCTTCCGCCAACATCCCTTCGCTCCTTTCCGTGCGCTTTCCCTATGCCGCTCAAGGCTCAAACACTGCGAGCGCACGGCTCCGAAACTCAGTGAGCGCCAAGCTAGCGCACGATGTTGTGAAACCGCGCAGAAGGAGGATCCCGCTACGAACGACGCTCCCTCAAGGTTTCGGTCGCTAATTGTTTCTTTCTTAAGAGCATTTTTTTTTCTTATACAGGTTCTTTCGCTTCAATGGCATGTTTCATCTCTCTCCACGTGCTTCGTATGAATATTAGCGAGCAGCAAAAGTGCGGTTAATATTGTTCTCCCAAGTTTCTTTGAGCTGTTGCGTAATCGAAAAGAATAATTTCTGGCAGGCGGCTACCTTTAAAAAAAACGAAAAAACAAAGCAAAGCATAAATGCCATGGATACGAGTTTCAGTGAGTGTGCTAACAAGTTGCTTGTGCTGTGAACGTACTTTTCTGTGATTCGAAAGTTTGGCGCCCGACTGTGACGGAGTTGTCGGTGCTCCCGACACTACGCGAACGTTTTCAACCCCGTTTGGCCCGGAAGGAAAGGCGAGGACCACAAGAAAGTGAGTCGGCGCTTCGTCTGTTTATGATATTTATTTTTTTCGCTGCTTCACTTTGCAATATAGTTCTCGATACTCCTACCATTACGGCATGAAGTAGATGTGGTTGATACTTTCGTTTTGATTTCGAAAAAATAAAGAAAAAAACAAAGACAGTCCAGTATGCTGCTTGTACATGCATTGTACAGTACCGCACGCAAAATATAGAAAACAAATAATAAAAAATGATGCTATTTAGCAAATAATAAATGAAGTAGGCCCATGTTTTGTTATGGGTGAAATATACGGTGCTAGGTTGGGCTCCACGGAGTGATTTAGCAGTATCAGCAATGTGGCAGGTAGAAAGGAAAATGAATGCTGTTGAGCGGATCGATCGTTCGAAGAAGCCATTATTGATATAGTGGAAATATTATGTCAATCCATTTGATGGGCAATAAAATTAAACCATACTTTTTTTCTTGGATGTTACACTACTGTTCCGCTACCTTCAAAACGTTTATGCATATCTATTTCATATATATATGCATTGACACTTTCCCACACTATAGGAGGCAAAGCATCAGGCCATTTATTTAAGATGTACTTAGGCAAACACCTTTCTGAAAAAATTAAAAATGCTTAAAAAAACTGACTTCAGTTAGCACTCTACTTGTGGTGCGCATTTTTTAAATCGCCGTTACAATGTTAAATTTTGACTTTTCATAGATGCACTACATATTGTTGAATTTTAAGTACAAAGATTATGACTAAAAGCAGTGTGCTGTGTGTGTAAATGCAAAAATCTATTTACCCGCAAAATCTCTCCAATGCTGAAGTACGACTAGCACTAGCTTATATCACTGGTGAAAGCAGTGGTGTTCAATCATTGGTGCACATAGACACGCACATACACGTTCATATGCACCAATGATCTAACACTTTTATTTTACGTGCTCTTTGTGTGAAATGTATTGTGTATCGATCGCAAAAAAATTATTTCACCCACCCCCACGTAATGCCTTTGGTCCTTTATACTAAATAGCACGAAATAATTGAAAATATAAAATTGTCATAGTTTATATGAAATTTTCACAGAACAATCACTCCGCCATGAGCCAGTCGTACACCCGTTCATCTACTGTGGGCTTTGGATGCGCGCCTAGACATGTAATGTTGCTATGGGGTTAAAATGAACTTGTATAATTTAGACAGTGTTTTCAGGGGTGGCATGGGGGTATGACAATCCCCTCAAACATTCTTGCCTGCCCCACTTCAGCCTCTACCATCCTTTCCACATTCAGTAATATTGTGAGTTTTATTGTTAATATTATTGTCGATATAGCGTGTTGTTTTCTAAAGCAAGATACGTGTGTGCGCTAATGGCGCAAATGGCAGCTGAAACTATTTTTTAACATTACATAGGAATTATTCTTTGAAGTAGAACATATTTTTTCACATGTCTGCCTTATTAAAAAAGAAACTATGCACCTAATTAAACCATGGTAATGAGTAAACCACTTCACGTTTATGAGGCAATAGTGCCGATTCAGCATTGAAGCGTCGTCTATATATACCCCTTCTGACCACAAACAATTAATCTGAATACACTATAATGTGGTTCAATAAATCACTTGTTCGGGTAATTCAACCATTTTATAATTCGCAGTCACTTAATAAGAAATTATTTGTTGAGCTTGAGGATAAAGTTAATCTTTCTTTAACTGAGAGAAAGGTATCTACAACTGAATACGTTTCCGTGTGCTTATTTAATTTTTTACAGTACAGTAAAAAAAGTACTAAAATAACTTAGACACTGGCATAAAATGCAAGAAAAACCACGTAATATGATGCCCCCTTTTTTCTTACCGTACGATGAAAAAAAAAACAAAAAAACGTGCAATTACATTACGCAAGAGCCGAAACTCGAGACCAGTCAAGAGCGCAACAGCGGGCATGGTTGCAACATTTAGTGCAAATAATTGTTCACGAAGCATGCTACACTGCAAACAAACAGGTCACTCCCGTCTTAGCAATAAAGCTGTTCTTGTTTGGCTTTCTCGTTCTCGACATGGTGGTATTTCCGAACTGTTTACGTAAGTTGTGAACTTTTTTTTATGTACATTGCAATTATGTTTTACTTGAACAAAAATGCATTTAGTTTCTTTTTGGCTGATTGAGATGCGATTAACCCTTTGTTCCAATTCCGGTGCCCATGTGTGAGTTAATGAAACAAAGGAGGAGGAAGAGGAGGAATAAACTTCATTATAAAAAACCATCAGGTTTAGGTGGCCGGGCCTAAGCCTGATTTGGGCGTCTCGCACAGAACAGTGCACATGGAAAGGACCTCGGCATGAAACAGAGCAGTGGAAAAATTTAATTCGGTTGCAAAGGCGCACTCCTATCGGTGTTTATTCTGCAGTGTGGTACTAATAAGTCCTAGGGCTGTCGCGTCCCGCCACTCCGATATGACTACGAGGGACTCTTGCTGGAGGGTGTTCTATAACGCGTACCTAAACCATCAGTTGTTCATCACTCGATGAATCACCATCAAGTGTTATATAACGCGTACCTTAATTAAGCACATGCGCCTGGAGCATATCGCTTCCACCGGAATAACGGCCACTGCAGCCGGCATTCGATCCCGCGACCTTATGGGGTGAGCAGTCGACCATCGCAACCGTAGGCCGCCGTGGTGGGAAGAGAGAGAACCATGGCGGTTCACTTACGTTTTCCGCTTTGCCAAAAAGCCCACTTCAACCTAACTGCGCACTTGACACGTTAGTCTAGTGGTTGTGGTGCTCGAATGCGGACCACCAGGTCACGGGAACGAATCCCGGTCGTGGTGGCCACATAGTCGATGGAGGTGAAAATACTCGAAGCCTGCGTACTTAAAGGTAGGTGCACGTTAAAGGACCCTAGCTGGTCGAAATTTCCGATGCCCTTCACTTAGATTTCTCTCATAACTATATTGTGGTTTTGGGATGTTCAACACCACTAATAATAATAACTAAACCTCCTCATAAATAAGTGCTATAAGTTATGAAGAGTTGCAGCCGGAAGTTTTCTAGGCCTCCTGCTGACAAAAAGGCTGTCTGCGTTGTTCTTCATGGCACGTATGACCTTTACTCTAACGCTTTTGATGAATTGTTAATCTAAACTTCAAAACTTGTCTATAAAACGCCGACATAAAAGTACAGCAGCGAAAAAAATCTGAAAATATGTGAATAGAATATTCAAGCATCCGTGACTTCGTCAGTTGTGTCGCTCGCTCACATTTATCTCAAAAATATTTTACAGTCTGCTGACAGAGGCTTCCGATAAACTCGTTAGGTCAAACAATCCCACTGTCTCAGTGATGTGCTAACAACCTGAACCAGACGCTACAATTCTCACTCCTAGAGCTAATCTCCCTTTCAACTCTAACTCATTCATGTTAAATGTGGCTTGAATAACTTTGCGGTAACGTTGTGCCGGTGACACCTCGGCGCTACAGAGCTGCAGCCCATAAGCTAAAAGCCGGCTCATAACGTGTTAAGCGAAGCGCCTAACACGCTCTCTCCTCCAAGCTGACGCAACCCGGCGTGCGAGGGCTCCCAGCGAGTTCCGCGCATGAAGCCATACACACGCCTACACAAGCCACGTGTTTTCCCAGCCTAATGCTGTGCTACAGGTAAACGACAGCCTGACAATTACATTAGGTGCGAAGCCCCGACTATATGAATGAATGTTTACCCTAGCGACTGCCACAGTGCTTTTCTGCTGGAAGGGAAGGGTGAATAATACATTTATCTCTCGTTCTCTCTCTCCCTACCTCTCGCCCTCCCTCTCTTCTTCTCGCTCTCTCTTTCTCTGTATACTCTGTATATATATACTTTCAACGCGAGTGAAAAGTAAGACTTCTTCGAGGGTGTCATTTACTTTGCCAGAGCAACGATGTACTTGACTAATAATGCGTGTTAGAGATGTGTAGTCGGGCCGCGTAATGGCGTAGCCATATCCCTCTTGTCACAGTACGCTGTTATGAGGTATCCGAAGCATGTATCAGGGGTCCGATACTCGCATACTTTAACAAAATTGAATCGCATAAGTACCCCTACGCTTCCTGCACTGCATGCGGTAAGGAGGTTGCCACTTCAGCCAACATGCTCTTGGAGTACAGGTCGCTAGAGACCCACTCTTCAAGGGCCTGCAGCACGCCCACATGGGAGGGCATGCTTGAAGTCTGAAGACCAATTCCTGACCATCCTACACATCCGCGACAGGACCCGCGGGTCTGACCTGTCGGTCTCTGCGTTTTAATAACCAAAAGAACACTTCTTTTTTCGGACGAGTGGGTGTGCTTTCATATTTGATTTTAAAATAAGGCGTCCCGTGTCCTCCCTTGTGTTAGCAAATTCTTTTTTGCATCTTAAAATCAATTGTATTTGTAACAGCTGTGTGAGCGCGGGAGACATTTTCCAGACGTGTGTATCGAACCTCAATAATATTGCTCTCTCTCTATCTCAGAGTTTTCAAAGATGAGCCGTGAAAGGATAGGACCATGGGCGCAATGGGAAGCATCACTTTGTTAACTCACCCGGAAACTGCACGTGCCTTTGTATCTTCATAGAAAAAAAAGCGAGCACCGTGGCGCAGGTTTATGAATCACGCTTCATGTTATCATTTGGTATGGTGATGTAAAAGTTGCACACGGCCCTATGTGACGTTACATTATTGTCTCTATAAGAACTATAGTCGTTCTGGTCTATGAAGACAGCCGTTGCAACTCTGTCTCGTAACCAAATTCGGCGTAACCGAGAAAAGCGATACATGTTCCGTTATCTTCTGTTTTAGTTGGCTGACTTGCCAGGGTGGCGACGTGGAGGTTTATATTACCTCTGCTATCCTATTTCTGTGAGTTATGCAGTCAGAGAAAAAAGGGGTAATTACAGAAATTAAAAGAAAGTAAATGAAAGCCATCAAACTTTCACACATTCATCGCTTAGCGATCATTTGTCGAATGTTAAATGGCGGAGGACTACGGGGCTCCAAGCACACGTAGCTGGCTGCCAAAAAGCTTTAAAGTATATGTGACGAAGACAATGCAGAGAAGTAGACCGCGTAGGAGGTGCGCTCGTCTTTTATAAGCATTGCGTTAAAAGCGAACTGTCGGCTCGGTATAGGTGAAAGACTGCAGGGAGTGGGCGAAACAATGGGCGAAAAACTCTAGCAAGTGCGACGGTGGCGTGGGTGCCGTTTCCGGCATCCCGCTGTAGTATACTGGTAACAATGCATGCAGTATAGGGAACACACTTGCGTATTTCCGAGGCATTGTGCGTAAGGTATGAAGCTGCACTGAATCACCTGCAAATGTGTCGGATCTTGAAAAGTCGCAGAGTGTGGGTGGCTATGGCAGTATACCTTGAGTAAGTAGAGAAACAACGCGATATGTGGGAGCGTTGCATCACTACGCATTCACGTATACAAGCCGAACTCAAGCGCGTTCCACACTATCAAGAGAGAACGCCTTAGTGTGACGTGGTAGCGGAGCCAGAATTTTTTTTCCGGGAAGGGCATAAGAATTTGACTGTACAATATGTATGTTCACGCGTGCGTTTGTGTGTGTGCGCACGTACATATGAAATTGTTTTCAAATCGAGACTTCTAACCCACCCCCCGCACCTCCTGGCTATATATATGCATACCTATAGGCAGGACTACCGCCACGTACCACTTGGCATGGCAGTTCGAGGATCATTCCAGATTTAGTTTTTCTTTTTTTTTGCAGGGGTCCCTATAAGCATGATTTTATTGAGTATCTATAGGGGTCCATTGTTTCTATGTAGTTCGTTATCCAGTAGCTGAGTCAGAGTGTACGCCAGCGGTGCGCCACTTTTGTCGGCTTGATTACGCTGCTCGAAAGAGGCAGGAGGAAGTAAGGCGCACCCTACCGACGTATACTGTAGAGTGGTACAAACTGACGGTTCCTCACCGTGCGCGAAAATGTGGCTTTGTCTCGCGATTGATATGTTGACTATGCATCTTTTCAAGGGCTGCGTACAGGAGCTGATCAGAATCTGCCCTTGCAATGAGTGATGCGTGATTGGCGCTTCGCTTTATGCAATGCTTCTAATTACCACGAACCATACATCGTGTTAGGGTGGGCGTAATTCAATTCAGAAGAATTATTCATCTGGAACAACATTTTTGGCCTGGAAGGTTGTTTCGAAACTTGACAGCACTTACACGCAGTTTGATCATTTTGATTATTAAATTTCTACAATTTTCAAAAGCCCTATCATGCGGAAAGTTTGTAATAACAGTAATGCAATACCTGGTTCTGTACATGCCAAAACCAAGATGTGTTCATGAGTGACGCCACAGTCGGGGGCTCTGGTAAATTTAAACATATGATGTTCTTTAACTTGCACCAGGCTCTCACGGTACCCGAGCCTCCACCACTTCTCCTCTGCCGAAATGCGACTGCCACGGTGGGATCGAACCCACAACCTTCAGGTATACAGCCGAGAATCTAAGCCACTGCTCCACTATGGCAGAGAAAGCTTGTAACTAATGCCTTTATTCGTGCAAAGATAAAAAATGCAGTCTATGAGGCATTGTTGATAAGTTTCATTCATTGGCGTACTAAGCAGCTCTGAAAGAAGAGCATCGCATTATTTTTACATCGGTAGTAAATTTGCGACCACAGCAAATAAGTGCGGTTGTCAGGTAACAGACGTAATCGAAACGTGCACCTATTAGCCACAGTAAAAAGAGAGTTGTTTTATATAAACCATTTTTTCTTTGTTGTTTTCTCTTTGTTTGGGGGGGGGGTATTAAAATATTTACACTTTCAGGTGTCAGCTGAGTAAATAGTAAATATTGGCCAAAAGTTTTTTGTTGGGGCTAAAAAAGTATTTCTGTCTTGCTGCTCGAAATATATGAAAGCAAAAGTTTTATTAGCGTACAATAAAAGACGGCCTCAATTGAAACGTCAACACAAAAAAATAGTATGAAACGACATTAGGGTACCCGAGCGAGAAGTGTATACTTTCGCGCAATATTTATTCTTCAATAAAGTAATACACTACAATAAAAACTTAAAAAAGTGTACCTGAGTTAAATATATATAGGGCGTAATTTTGAGGGTAAAAAATGAAAACACTGCCGTTGTATCTTCTTGGAAAAACGTACTAAATTGCGTTTACTGCCTGTTTGCTGAAAAAAAAGTGCGACGGACCCAGCAATTTCGTTAAAAGCTTTTTTTTTCCCCCTCCGGAACTCGAGATTTAGGGCGGAAAAACAAATTGACCTTGGTAAACGTGTGGATAAGTGAAAAGAGTGAGAGAGAGGGAGAAAGAGAGCGATATGAAAAAAAAAGCTTCTTTCTTTCCCCTAGCTTCACTGCTGTGCGTCTTCGAGTATTTTATCGGATTCAGGTACAGCAGAATGTTTACATAGAGATGTACGAGAGTTTAAGCGCAAAACTTCGTTTTTATAAAGTCCCAGCTTCGTGATAGAGTGCTTCTTGGAAATGATAGATGTATCTACGCGTGCTGAATTTTTCATTCGAGGAATGGTCTGAGCCTGAGCTTCATGACGTCACTGCAAGACGTTATCGGCGTGCTTGCTACATTTACGATCCGAGTAATCTGGATTCGCATAAGTTCGCTCCTCCATAAAGTCGTAAAAGTGACGTGTGGAAATAAAAACATATATACCACGTGGGTAACTCTTCCAGTGAGAAGGTCTAGTCCTTACCTTTTGCGCTTTTATCTGCACAGCGTTAAAAATAGCGTTTTTGTCCGTTTACAAACGCTGCCATGTACAAACTTTGAGGACAATAAAACTATATTTGTACCAAAAAGGCATCACTTACGCAACAGATTTTATCGACCGAAGGTAAAAAGCGCGTCTCCGTGTTTCTTGTAGTTCCAAATCATCCATTATTACGCTCCCATCTGCGCTTAGCAGGAACAACAGCGCTAAATAGGGTGTTTAGTGAATTACCCCTAACTAGCGACGAACTCTAGTCCGCTTTCTAGCCAAGTAAATCACCAACTAGCCAAATTAATAACCACCAACTAGCCCAACTTTTTCTTTTAGCCCATCTGTGCTAAATAGAGTGTTAGGTATAACCAACAAATCAGCTATTTTGCCTATGGTGTCAAGCTTAAAGCAAATGTGTATGCTAGTTTTTGCACTGGCATAATCAGTTATACATCAGCCATGCGTTAGTTTGTTGATTGATTTGTGGGGTTTAACGTCCCAAAACCACCATATGATTATGAGAGACGCCGTAGTGGAGGGCTCCGGAAATTTTGACCACCTGGGGTTCTTTAACGTGCACCCAAGTCTGAGTACACGGGCCTACAGCATTTCCGCCTCCATAGGAAATGCAGCCGCCGCAGTCGGGATTCGAACCCGCGTCCTGCGGGTCAGTAGCCGAGTATTTTAGCCACTAGACCACCGCGGCGGGGCTTGCATTAGTTTGTTCTTGTTTTTCTCAGCTAACCGCAAAAACGCCAGATTATTGCTTGTTAACGTTAATTATGTGGTTGTTAATGTTTGATAAATGTAACAGTGATTATTTATACGTATTGCTGTAAGCTACTGGTGTACAAATCACCGCCTAATGAGACACTTTAATGCGATAATCAACGAGGAACAAACAGAATTCTTCACTGATAAATAATTGTCGCTAAAAAGTTTTCTAGGCTTCCGCCTACCACTGAAAAATCCGGGATCCTAATTCAAAAAACTTCTTTTTCGTTAGAATGTTTTCCCCATTATTCAACCAACTTCTCGATTAAGTCGCACAACGTGATCAGCGCAAGTACACTCCTATAAAATTCTGCGCCACTTTTTTTCAATGCGGGCGCTGCTTGCTGTAGCACTACTCTGGCAGTTTGAAGCTAATGAATTGTTCTCACCATGGTCATACCAGACTAAGTTTTGGTGTCATCCACCATGACACTTACACGTAACACCAAGGTGGTGCTATCGCTAAATGACAATGGGGTACAACAGCAGGCTGAATGTACTCACAAATCGCAAGAAATACAATAAGTGCACTTGTTATAAGCAGCTGCAGCAGCAGAAACACATCGAAAAAAGAAAATCCTACCCACCTACCCACCCAGTCACCCACCCACAAATTACAGCTGACACAACGCAAAGTGCTAGAACATACATACAGTGAGACAGCTTCGCATGTCTGCTCTTCGTGAAATGCTCAGAGACGCACACAATGCGATGGGCCTTGTCAGGCCCAATCGGCCCTCTTAGTGGGACGTCCTCGACGACGATGATTATTTCTAACTCCATTTGCCTCACAGCCTTTTCTCATCGGAAGCTATGACTACAGCCACCTTGCGTTGAAGTTTTCTAGAGTCGACAGGAGTGCCAGAACACATATTCTAGCCGACGGTTTAAAGGAAAATTCGATGGACGCAATAAAATTTAATTGAAACACGTACCTCCCGAGTTGCTTCACGAAGCTTGTAATTTAATGACTGAAGTTTTCCTAGCAGTCGTTATCTGGAAATACGCTAGATTTTGCACAGTTGGTTCACTTTGCACACCAGGTCAAACGATGGGTAAATATTTAATGTAATAGTGATTTCATGGATACTCGAGGCGCATTTGTTCCGTCGCCGTGGTTTTCCTTAAAAAGTCTGAATCAATGACTTCGTCGCCCACATTGCTTCTACCTTCACAATCGCTGCTTTGCCATTGTGGTGAAGCTTTGTTTAAAAATAGAGAAAGAGAGATACAAAGGAAGGGGGAAATAGAACGAGGGACAAAGGTCTCACCTTCATGGGCATCTGGCTTGCGAAAGCCAGATGCGTGACGTAATTCTCCCTCCTAGTCCATGACATTCCTTTCCATAGACCAGGCTCCATAAGTTCTTCAAACAACAAATCATGCCATCGTACAGAGCAGCGTACCCTTGACCAAGCCGTGTATTGGCTGCGAATGAAAACGAATGGCACGGGAACGCAATAACCTGAGACGGAAGCATTTGATGGTTGCTCAATCCCGGAAACCATCCCACGGGAAATTTCCGCTAGGAAGGCACGTTAAGGTAGCAGTGTTTTATTTACTGCGATATTTCACGTCTCCCAAACGCTGCTCCTATAACCTGCTCTCCTATAACCTGCACTTTATTTCGCTCACTACTATGACTGGTTAGGATATAGTTGTATTATGCACTTAAACGATGACTGTCTATGATTGCCGAATGAAGAGGGTTTAAATTACATAACCAAGTTTAGTAGGCGGGAAGAACATCAGAACATAATAATATAGAAAGCCCAGTGGTCCGACGTATTGCCGTCCTTTAATATCGTCAAGGGCCCTTTCATCATAGATCTCTGCATAACTGACTACAGAAGAGTAGAAGAACAGAAAAGACTCGGGCAGATTGGGTCGTGTTGAGGAGCAGCGCCACGATCTACGTCCCTTTCTTTCACCCCGTCTTCGAGTGCTGTTTTCTGCACTCGGCAATGATTTCCTCTACAAGTGCGCCAAACAACTTAGAACCTTGAAGGTTATGAAAGAGCTCTGCAACATTATAAATATGAAGCATTTCTTCGCATACTGCAGGCACATTAAGCGTCTCTATCTATCTATCTATCTATCTATCTATCTATCTATCTATCTATCTATCTATCTATCTATCTATCTATCTATCTATCTATCTATCTATCTATCTATCTATCTATCTATCTATCTATCTATCTATCTATCTATCTATCTATCTATCTATCTATCTATCTATCTATCTATCTATCTATCTATCTATCTATCTATCTATCTATCTATCTATCCATCTATCTATCTATCTATCTATCTATCTATCTATCTATCTATCTATCTATCTATCTGTCTGTCTGTCTGTCTGTCTGTCTATCTGTCTGTATGTCTGTCTGTCTTATCTATCTATCTATCTATCTATCTATCTATCTATCTATCTATCTATCTATCTATCTATCTATCTATCTATCTATCTATCTATCTATCTATCTATCTATCTATCTATCTATCTATCTATCTGTCTGTCTGTCTGTCTGTCTGTCTGTCTGTCTGTCTGTCTGTCTGTCTGTCTGTCTGTCTTATCTATCTATCTATCTATCTATCTATCTATCTATCTATCTATCTATCTATCTATCTATCTATCTATCTATCTATCTATCTATCTATCTATCTATCTATCTATCTATCTATCTATCTATCTATCTATCTATCTATCTGTCTGTCTGTCTGTCTGTCTGTCTGTCTGTCTGTCTGTCTGTCTGTCTATCTATCTATCTATCTATCTATCTATCTATCTATCTATCTATCTATCTATCTATCTATCTATCTATCTATCTATCTATCTATCTATCTATCTATCTATCTATCTATCTATCTATCTATCTATCTATCTATCTATCTATCTATCTATCTATCTATCTATCTATCTATCTATCTATCTATCTATCTATCTATCTATCTATCTATCCGCCAACGTCTGAGGGGTATAGACAAAAATTAGTATGAAAAGGTGTACAGGAGGGTTTGACGATAATTGCTCTCAAGTCATGACAGGAATAATGTGAAAACACCCTCGTGTACGACCGTGAAATCTTTTACTCCTGACATGTCTGGTACATACCCGTATGTCACGGGCTAAGCTATGCGGGTATGTTCCCGGGTGTTGGAGTGTTTATGTCTATACCGATGAAGAAAAGAACAGACATTGGTAATTTCAGTGAGAGGGCGTCAGGAAAAACTGAGATCAGCAATGTCCACCCAACGAATGCAAAAAATATACGCTATAGTCCCAACAGCAATCGAACCCAAGCATTGTGCGTGTCAATCAAGTATTCTACCACATTTTTACGCCAGGTCATATTTCGCAAAAAAAAAAAGACCTCGTGCAGGCCTAGGTTGGTGGAACATCAATCGCGGTTGTAGTGCTGCCCTATAGTTTTATAAACATTACATTTTTACTCAAACTATGTAGGTGTCACGTTCGCTTAAGCGTCAATTGTATTCAAGCACTCAAGTTTGCATATCTCCAGGACTACATTTCAGCAGCAGCGCTACAATTCAGCATACCACTTCCGGTAGTGGTATTACCCATGTTACATGTTTCTACTAAAATATCAAGATTTACAGTCGGCTAAAACTTCGGCTATTGTGCGCAGTGGCCGCTTTTTTGTCTTTCAGCGCCATATTGTGGAACGAAGTTGCAAAATATTCTTTCGTCGACATGTGCTTTGTGGGCATACACTTGTTCTTTATTCATCTGAAAGTTAATTGAGTCGTATGGCGAAAATTCACAGAAAAAACTGCCACTCACGCAAAATAGCTAAGGATCTGGCCGACTGTACTAGATATTGATGCGAGGTTCTCTGGGTGACAAGTGAAGTTCAGTGGAAAATTCCAACGCATATAGTATGACCCAATGTGCTACGTGACAAAGTTTTCTTGCAGCGTCGACTATTGACAGAGGTATGAGCAATGTGGGCACTCCGTCGTGGGCAGATCGGGCAGCGTTGTCGTGAGGTGGTTACCACTGATCCCACACTAATCCAGCGGCGATTGAAAGGGCATGTCGTCCACTTGATCAGTGCCATAATCACAAGTGTTATTGATCTGATACACCAACTGATAGTAGTTTTTACCTCGTAGACTTCACACCGTTTAAGAGCCGCCTTGAAGTAGCAGAATATGGCCAACTTACCAGATAATTCTTGCATAACAAATTTCATTCGGGCTAAATGGATGGCCAGCTCGAAGCCCTTAGATTTCGTGACGTATGACATATTGAACTTCACGGTGATTGATCGATATTGACCCCCGAGGTACCAGTGCTCCTCGAGACCAAACCGTTCGTGTAAATATAAATTCGGGTAGCATAAGAATATTTGAAAGTTCTACGTGCTACTTATTCTACACTGTGTAGTATGACAAAAGCTGCTTCAACATAGCGGTTTAGTTTGGATACTTGCGAAGCACGAAATGACGTTGCTGATCAAAACATCTTAGAAGGCCCATATCCATTACAAATTTAAAAAAAAAAAACATGGCGTGTACCGTTAAAGCGTTTACATAATTAACCAAAGAATTCTGAGCTCAGTGTATAATAAACAAACGTTGTCAAATTTGAACTCTGCGAAAGCGTTCAGCATGAATTTCAGCATGACGCAAGCCTGGTGTTTCAGTTCTAATCTCAGTGTAAATAAAACATTTCTTTATTCAAACACACCGAGAACACTCTGCATGACTCAGTGACTTGAAAGGGTGATTTGTACGATGACCCTGCAGTAAGAGGACAAATTTCTGAAAACGTGTTGAATTCTCAGAGAACAGTTTCGAGATGTTCTTCTATTAAGAAACAATGTTTCGGTTATTGTCAATATGTAATGCACTATAGTGAAATGTTTAATGAAGTGTCTTGGATGCTCGTCGTGGTTGCATAGAAAAAGGTTAGCGTTACTAAACCCGTGTATACAGTCGGTATTTCAGGCAACATGCTCAGTGTACTTGCATTTAAGTTCAGTTGAAGAAAATAAAGATGGTAAGAAGCAATTGAGATCCCCAGGAGACGCATCTCATTTACATATCGCTCTTTTGGTGCCCAGATTTATTGACTTCATTTGCATTGCAAAGGCAGCGTCTGTATCGCACCGGGGGCGTCAGCAGCAAAATCGTCCAAATAACACAGCATGGTCTCCCTAATCTTTATGAGGCGTGTGCTACTATGGAGCGAGAAAACTCTCGTTGTCATTGTAATTGTTTTTTTTATTTTCTGTGAATAAACAAACTGGTAACAGTAACATATGCCACCATAAAAAGGATGTTTTTCGCCTTGAAGTACGCGACTCCACGAAAAATTTGGAAGAAGCCTTACCTTCGCTTTCAAGAGTAATACGTGATGGCATTTTTTAAGCATTTTTTTAGCATTCTTTAACGTTTGCATTCTCTTCTTATTTGTGAGCTGAACTTCGTTTCCGCAGTATACACTTCAGCTGCGTTGTGATGAATTTAACTCTTTGGCCTGTTTAAAGGTACACTGAAGGGGAAAACCAACTTTTCTGCGTTCGTAAATTACCCCCTCACAATACGACAAAAAAAAAAACACCGCTCTTACAGCTAGAACACGCTTGGTTAGAGGGGAAAAAAGCGCGCAAAAAGAAAGTGCGAGTGGCCCCGACACCTCGAACTTCCGAAACCAATCACCGTGACGTCATGTATTTTTGATTACATCTGCTAGGGCACGCGTCGCTCCTTATCGGTAAAAATGAAGTACAGTCGCGGCCACGTCTGTGTAGAGCACGCGAGCATCCGGTTGTCGCTCTGCGGCACGAAACCTTGAGACCGTATGGGGCTGTGACATGCTCAGCCTCACAACTAGGCCACGCATTCTCCTTTTGCACCACTTCAGAGCCAGAAACTCCCTCTAGGTTTCAACCCGCAAAGCATAAACCAGCTTCTCGTTTGCTCACCGGAAACATGGCTGCGGCTGTACGTCGTTCTTCGAGGGGACCGGAGAATCAGCATACGATGTTCCAAATTTTTGTTGAGCCGATGTCGCTGAATTACGAACAACACACTTTTGAATCTGTAATGTCATGCGTGGTGATTTTGGCGTGAAAGTCGAAAACCAAAATTTAACACTGAATTTATCTTTCGCTAAGGAACATGGATGAATGAACTTTATTTGGTCCTTCGGAACGTGCTTTAGCACGTTGCGGGCCGCTCCTACGTTGGAACAGAAAAAAACAAGTCTCGCTTCTGCATCGCGGGCCCGGTATACTGCCGATATCTGTTGTTCAAGTTCGGAGATTGCAATAGCACCCTCCCATTTGGACGGCGTGATGACTTCCCCACAGCGCAACGCGGGGCATCGCCAGAGCATATGTTCCAAGGTAGCTATATCATGGCAGTAGGAACATGCATAGTTGGCTGTATATCATGGTGAAATTAAAGTCCTTATAGCTTGCAGACTACGCTTCATTAATCCAAAACGTTTCGTTGTTTCCCTATAGTGTTCCTTTAAAGGGACATTGAAGAGAAAAGCGACGGCCATCAAGCGTGGTCCCCACGGTGACAATGCATGGCCACCACGTCCTCACGCGAGCGTTCGTGATTAAAATGAAAATAAGTTGCTCGTTAAAAAAAAGGTTGGGGTGGAGGGGGGGGGGACAAAAAGAAAAAGCGAATATGCTGGAGGTCATGACATCCACTGACGAACGGTTGTACTTTTTTACCCCCTTGTCTATTCCCCGCATTTCTTCCCTGAGTAACTTCCAACACACCGCTGGTTCGAAAGGAGTGAGAAAGTACTTGAATCACGCAAACTAATCTCTGTAACTCGCTCGTACTTGACAGATTCAAAAAAATATTACGACAGGGTATTCGTGAAGCTATGAACCTTTTTAGGGAAGCAGGTTGATGACTACTTTGAAAATATTTGCAGGACCACTTTAAGGCAATAATGCTAGATATATGTAGCGGAATATTGCTCTGCGTGGACGTAACAGCAAGGCACAAAAAGAGCTCAAGTTTTTATAACCAGCCCAATGCTGCCATATTTGTACCAGATATCAAGCTTGTATGAAATAGCTTAAAGAGTCCGTTATTGGGCCACAAATATGTGCATGCGGATAAGGTAACGATATTCGAAAATGTTTTTACCGTGTGTCCATGTTGGCAGGCCAAGTCTCTTGAATACTGGACTCTCAGAATATCAGTGAAGAATGATTATTCTGAGATTAACCGAACCTCATACTCTCAAAACGTTTCATTAATAAATATTGAAGTTCGCTGGTGGAGAGGATCAGGAGAAGGGGCAGCCTGGCATCATTTGGTGGACACACAACCTCCATCTGTGGTGGATCTGGAGCAGGGGCGGTAGAAATGATTGCCCCCCCCCCACCCCCTTCAATCTCGTGTCAGCACCAACACCCCCGCTCTCTTCAGTACTTGTCATACACCTACTAGGACCAATGATAGCAATTGAGTGGGAACACTGGGAGCACACATTCACTATTCATGCGATGACGGGTTTTTCTTTTTGTGCTACTAAAAATGAAAAGTCAAGGCTCCACCCCCTTTGCTGCTACTTCCAGCGACCGCCCCCGCCCTTAAATGATTCATTGGACCACCCCTGTCCTTTATAAACAATTTTCGACCTACTAACTATACCCTAGATTTACTTTAGTGGCGAGAGTGAGAGCACACCACATGGATTCTATTTGACGGGTTGCTTTCTCAAGTCTGATTGCACCCAACAACTTAGCGTGCCTCGGCAAAGAAAGCACGGCAGCCAAACGAGTAGG
The DNA here is from genome assembly GCA_013436015.1 of Rhipicephalus annulatus. NCBI lineage: Eukaryota > Metazoa > Arthropoda > Arachnida > Ixodida > Ixodidae > Rhipicephalus > Rhipicephalus annulatus. The sequence goes on along the minus strand of WOVY01010693.1, from coordinate 1,157,447 downwards.
TGATTACATTAAGGCGCCAGAGTTTTCGAGATGGGCGACAATGCAGCACTGGGCGGAGCGGTGGTGACCTAGCCTTTAGTGTGCTAGGACTTATTCATAGTGAGAATAAGGCTTTGGTGACACTCCTAAGTGTGCACCTCTCCTCACCGGCTCGCTCCACGCAAGAACACTCGAATTGCCATTTCGAAGTTTCCGTCAGTTGTGCACGCGATTTGCCAGGTTATGAAAGAGGCGCTGTGTGTGTTAACTGAAGCTAAATGACCAGTGGCGCAATACCCAGTGGTTGTTCATCGAGTGCTCGCACGCAAGTCTCTAAGCCTTGCATACACAAACGTCTAATCACGACCTGTAGGCTCACTCGTGGCCTCGGTCTTACGTCAGCGAGCTCGGCGACTCGGACTTGCAATGCGACGCGTGATTGCATACCAATCTAGCAATGGCGGGAGGCGGAAGGGAGGAGTTGAAACTCCCGCGCCTTTCCACCCTCCGAATATTTGGTTGCGCATGTAAGCATAAAAGAGAACACGTACAAACACAATTACGAAAAACGCTTAAGGATGATTGAATTCCTCAATACCCTCAACCTTCTATTCGTTTCTCTCCACGAAAAAAAAAAGGATTCTGCTACCCTGCAATCTAGAAACGTAAAAACCTCAGTGTCTTCTGGGAGGCCATTATTGCAAATTTTGGCTTTTTGTGTTTTTTTTCACAAATGGCCTACTACATTCAGATGGTGTGATTAATGTTTAAAGACGTTTTCAAGCTGTACAGCCATTGATAGCATTGCCGATTTCGTGAAGCCTGGCCCTACAAGCTTATATATATATATATATATATATATATATATATATATATATATATATATATATGAAAGACATGGGTACCCAAGGGCTCGACATTTCGTGTTTTGACACAATATTAATGAAATACAACAGACAATAATGCCAAGGAAAGTATAAGGGAGGTCATTAGACCAAACTGTTAGGTAAACGTGAAGAAGGAAAAGTGGGTGAAAAGATAACTTGCCGTGGGCAGGAACCGAACCTGCGACCTTCGAATAGAGCGCCCGATGCTCCAGCACTGGGCTACCACAGCGGCCATCCTCCCAGCCATTTCATTGGGTAGACATGTGAATCTAAACGTGGGAGTGTCAGTCAGCGTTATCTTTAGTCATGGCGGTGAGTGTGGCACACTCTTTATGAGCCTGCTTGGCGTCACGTAGCACGTGAACTCATTACGAGCTGGCAGCTGACCAATAACGCCTCGTATACTACCAAAACGCACTAAGTCTCTCTCTCTCTCTCTCTCTCTCTCTCTCTATATATATATATATATATATATATATATATATATATATATATATATCAGCAACTATGACAAAATGTCATTGCTGCTAGATTGAAAAGTATCACGTGTAAAACCATAGATTTCGAAAAGAAGCTTTAAAGTAGGTTGATGACAACATGCCAAATTTATTACTATCTTGTAATTTATTTAACGATGACAGGGTGCCCAACAGCGCACGCCATGCCGGCTTTGACGCATGTAACATGACGATTGCACATTGCAGCGAGCGATCACAATTGTCACAAGCTACCATCGAAACAAACCTTCGATAACACGATTTACGGCCACTCTCTCACTCTTTGCGTGAGATACGAATGTAAAAAATAGGAAGTCGATAATACGTAGCGCTTTTTGAAGTACGCGCGAATAACAAGCACCGAGAACAAATTGTAACCAAAGCGAGGACCAGGGGTGCAGCCATGTTGCTGTAAATCGTCACGCTAGTTTCCGAGAAAGAAGGAATATTTTTCAGATACGCGTGACGCGACAAACAATACCGACGGATGGGCCTTCGCGACAGCAAAACCTGTCGCTTGTCGTCGCTCGAAAATCGCGTGCATGCAGTTGGGCCTTTACAGCGAGGCAGACGCGTCGTTGGGTGCGTTTGGCGCGATAAAAGGCGCGATTGTGAAGACGTCAGGGTATGTGGCCGTGGTGCCATGTTTAGCGTGCACGGTATCTGCTTGAGTGAACCAGAAGGTTGGTGGTTCAATGTCTGCTGATGGAACTTTTTTCTTTGAACATGTACATTTTCAACGTCATTTCCGTGACTGAAATACGTCATTGTAGTCTTGGTATTTCCCGGCATAAAATTCATTCGTGTTCGAAAAATTGATCAAGATGCATGGAGTTTTGTTTCTTTTCACACGATCGCTTTTGGGTTAATGACACCGACACTAAGCGAGTTTCGCTGGTGGCGTTCCTGCGTTCTTCGGTGACTTCGTCTGATATTGTGATGCCGTTCCATAATTGTGAGCCTATAGCAACTTGCCCAGTTCTCGTTTATCCCTAACGAGAAATCAGCTACGCAGTATTATTCGTCTCAGGGGCTGCGAAAGGCAATTACGCATGAACGGTGATTAGTGTGCCTTGATTGAAGACTTGTTGCTTGCTTTGCATTCGCGGCCTTTCGATTCCAAGTGAGAAACGAGGGTGCGAAAAGCAAAACTATAACTTACGGTCAACGACTAATTAACTCAAGCCGAACTAAGTTTTCACAATAATGGAATAGAAAGCACAGATTAACACTTTGTCTGTTCTGCTAGAAATCAGTAACCATGCAAGTAGTGGGTGGTGGTAACTAACTAGAAGACGAACACAATTAAGAGAGGTCGTTAGTTGTTGCGATTACATAACTGGTTTAGTCGATTAAGTTACTCAGTGGCGAATAATGAACCGACTCCATGTTGTGTCGTTATGTGGCACGTACTACAGGCGGAAGGCCTGAGGCACTGGTATTGTACGATGTCGGCGCACATCCGAGAGCAACAGATGGTCCAAATGTTTTGCGAATCCCTCTACTGCGGCGTGCTTCATCGCAGCTGTGACACGAAACACACCAGCCCTTCTTCTTCTTATTATTATTATTATTGTTATATTTTTCACATTTGTAATATTAGTAATATTTATTATTTTATTCATCAAAGTTTTGAGTAAAAGTTTGTTTAGTGAAGCAATTTACAGGCTTAAGGTTGTCCTGCGAATAAAGAATTAGTAAATGGTGACACTATTGTGAAAGGCTAGCGCCATTATACTTGGGTGCAAGGTTAAGTTTTCTACGACGATAAGTCCCTTATTCTCATTTGGTGTCATTCTGTAGACATAAAAAAATGTTGAGCAACAGTGGCATGCACTTTGCGAGACTGAAGGAGGGGGGGGGAGAGTGAGGAGGCGGTAACACTACTACTTACCTAAGAAAGGCTGGGGGCGCAGAAAGTTCCCCATACTTTAATTAAGTTGACAGGCGAAGAAATGCTACGAACCCCCCCCCCCCCCCTCTGGGAGGAAGCCCCCCCCCCCCATGCACAGGCCTATGTGCGCCCTTTCAAATTTGTGTGTGTATCTTGCGAGCCCATGCCTATCCTGTACGCTTCAAAAAAAAAACGTCAGGATATTTTCGCCGAAAGTACACCTCCTATAAATTTACTAGTACGGGTGCCTGAAGTGTTTTTGGCCTACAGATCACACTGCGGTTTGAAACGGTTTACTGCGTAGGGCCACGAAATGACGCCGAATTGCATCACAGTTGTGAACAAATATTGCTATTTGTGTGTTATCAGCATCAAATGAAACTGCAAGCCTTTGCAATGGCATAGCGCGCAGTGTTTAGTCATCACTATGCAGATGCGCGAGTATGTGTTCTGCTGCCGCACTGGATTGCTGCATGCGCACCTGTGAATGGTGATGACTGCACGGTGTGCACGAAAGAATTGCGCGAGCTTGCCGCTCTTGGCGTTTCGTTTGACGCCGATAGAACATAAGATGGTTGTTGATGCAGTGATCATCCTCATTATCCGACTGATGCAATTGGTGCGCATTTAAATTCAAGTTGCAAGGCGGGTTTTTGGGTGCGACATACTTCAATAACAATGGTTGCGAAAACACGGGATACAAGGTAGCAACGCGGAAAGACAGTCACACACACACACACACACGCACACACGCACACACGCACACATGCACACACACGCACGCACACACACACACACACACACACACACGCACACACACACACACAAACACACACACACACATGCACGCACGCACACGCACAAAACGCGCGAAAACTTAGGTCACCACGTTAATTGCATAAATATCGCATATCCGATACGCGGCAGAAGTAGCGAACTCAAGGCGACAGTGTGGGCGGCAAAAGAGAATGAACGGAGAAATTTCGAGGCAGTCAATTTCGAGACAACCAAGAAAAAGAAGCTTAAAATTGACAGCGTACTCGATATTTCTATTTTCGAGTATTATCAGTGAAAGTTGGAAGTGTAGTAATCGTATGCTCTGGAAGAGCACAAGAAGAGTGCAACAGCATTGCTGCGATAATACCGAACGGAAGCTTCTCAATATTGTGTGTATTGAGCATTCAGATTTTTCAAAGCCTCTCTTTTCGTTTTTAAAGACAATAGTCTTTCTTGGGGACCTTCGACGCCACAATTTTGGTCTGTCCATAGGTTTGTCTGTTTTTCCGCGGTAAGGATCTCCCTAACGGCCCCAAAGATACTTCAAACGGCCAACCCCATCCGCAGCGCCCACCAACATTGCTCTAGCTTCATTTTTCGTACTTGTGCGATCGTCAATTAAAAATCAATTGTTGTGCATATCTGAGCCACCATAACAACACGTCAATGTTTTGTATGTGTACCTTTATACTAGAGAAGGCACACACAAGTAATTTGAGACAGGCGCGCATCTTTCTCCGCGGATGCGCACAACTTCGTTCGTTTTCGAAGATAACTGCCAGATGGAGCTCCTGTCTAATGTGCCTTGATGTGCTCGTTCGCCTTCGCTGTACGGATCGAGACTCTAACGCAACGCTTCCAGAATACAATTCACCAATTTTCTTGCTCAGAACATCAAATAAACGTTTTCTTCACTCTCTCCAAACGGAAGACTATCCTCTTTCGAAGATATTCACAGTAAAAGATGTAGATACGGGGTCAATTGTTTTTTTCGAAATCTATGTTAGAATATCTAGTAGAACTTGCATGTACGTTATACATTATAGTTATTGAAGACCTAAGTATATTAAAGAGAGAGATTAGGTAAGACAACGAAAACCGCATGATAAATAACCGCTAGTATGACCCCACACAGGAAATTAAGTAAGACGAACGCAAAATCATGCGATTTCTCAACTTCCTGCCTGCTTTGTAATTCGCGCTTGAAACTTAGTTACAGACGTGAACAAGACAAGCCAGTTTCTTGAAACATCGGCTCCAGAGACTTTGCATCTTTTCAAACTTCCCCCTTCTCCTGAACTTCCACGCATGAAATCGGTGATACGAGGTTCTCAGCGGCAGTTTCCTGTTTCCGCTTCCGAAAGACGGTTTCCGCGAGCAAAATCAAGAAGCAGAACCTCGTCGACGCCACGTGTGCACACATGTGGCAAGGGAAATACAACAAAGCGTCCATGAGGATATTTCCGCAGACTATTTGAATTGAAGCTTTTTTTTTGTTCCTGAGTATAATACGAAAGCACCAGTGCGGAAGTAATAAGCATTCTAACAAGGAAGGGAGAGGCTTGACTTTCACGTGGATAAAGTTATCGACGGTGGCTTTAAAATGATATGGTACGTCTAACAATAGGGCCACAATTTCGCGCTTTTCAAATTACAATAGAGAAGTAGTTTTAATTGAATACAATCGGAATGCAGAGCCGGAAACTCTAATTAGCACTTACGAAATTGAGCTGGCAGCGACTGCACATCTCAAGTATGCTCGTAATTCAATGAAACGGTGACTACTTTATTATATAGTTTTGCTTTCGTATCGATTCGAGGACACGCCCAGGAGTTCATTAGGATTAAAAAAAATCCTGAATCTTCGAGGACCTAAAACAGGTTCGTAGTTTCATTAAGAGGCATTTCACTCTCAGTCAAATTGGGGTTGGAGATTTAGGAATTTAACGGCACAGGTAATTCTTTCGAGACAAACTATTTCTAAATTTATTTTATTTAGAACGTTAATGGACAAAAATCTAGGGAATCAACGGTGATCGGAACTCTTAAGAGACATACCATTTTAAATTTCTTGCCTCGAGAACGTTCATGAATAACAGTCTAGGAATTTAACGGTGCACAGAATTCTTCCGAGACATGCTATTTCTGAATTTCCTGCATCCGGAACCTTCATAGATAAAAGTCTAGGAATTTAACGGCGCACAAACTTCTTCAGAGACATACTATTTATAAATTTCCTGCACTGAGAACTTTCACGGCAAAAAATTCTAGGAAATTAACGGCGCCCAGAATTCTTTCGAGACATACTATTTCTAAATTTCCTGCATTGAGAATGTTTATGAATCAAAGTCTAGGAATTCAACGGTGCACGGGATTCTTCCGAGACATAATATTGCTAAATTTCCTGCATTGAGAATGTTCATGGATCAAATTCTAAGAACTTAACAGCACCCGGAATTCTTCCGAGACATACTATTTCTATTTTTCCTGCATTCAGAACGTTCATGACAAATTGTAGTAAATTAACGGTGGCCAGAATTCTTCCAATACATACTTTCTAAATTTGATACATTTGAGAATGTTCATGAATAAAATTCTAGGATTATAACGGTGCCCGGAATGCTTCTAGACCTATTATTTCTAAATTTCCTGCATTGAGAATGTTCATGGATCAAATTCTAAGAATTTAACGATGCCCGGAATGCTTCCGAGGCATACTATTTCTAAATTTGCTGCATTGAGAACATTCATGAATAAAAGTCTAGGAATTCAACGGTGCCCCGAATTCTCGGGCATACTGATTCTAAATTTCTAGCATTTAAGATGTTCATGGATAAAATTATAGGAATTTAACGTTGCCCGGATTGCTTCCGATACATACTATTTCTAAATTTGCTGCAATGAGAATTTTCGTTGAGAAATTTCTAGGAGTTCAACAATGCCCAGAATTCTTCAGAGGCATAATATTTCTAAATGTCCTGCATTGCGAATGTTCATGTATAAAACTCTAGGAAATTAACGGTGCCTGAAATTCTTCTGTATGGCACGCTATTTCTAAATTTCCTGCATTGAGAATGTTCATTGATAGAATTCCAGAAATTTAATGGTGCCCCGAATTCTCCCGAAGCATACTATTTCTGGATTTTCTACATTGAGAACGTTCCGGGATAAAACTGGGCGCGAGCGACAAACAGAAACGAAACACGCACGCTCGCAGACGCAACGAGATTGTTGTATATTGGAAACGATGAGGGCCAGGTTTTTCAAGAAACAATGTCAGGTCTGATTCTTTTGAAACTTATCCGTAGTTCTCGTTGTGTTTATTCCTTCACTCCTATAAGCAACAAAGAACTTGAGATTGCTGTTTTTATGTTTCTCACTTACCTCAGGTGAAAGAGGAATATCGCAGAAATCCGATCTTCGGTTTCACGTGCTATCTGTGTGTAAAAAAAAGAATTGAAGTGGTAATCAATACCTTTGTTTCAAATATAATGCGAAGCTGTGAATCTACATTTTGCGCAATACAAGAGATCTGACAATACAGCTGAAATCCACCCCGTCATTTTTTTTTATTTTGCAACAGCCTAATCTCTCATAAGCAGTTCGCTACTCCACTGGCACTTTTATCCTCATCCATGCACCTAGACGAGAGATGAATCAAGTAACAAGGCATAGCAGAGATTAAAGCGTAATCCTGCTCCATCAGCAGAATTTAAAATTAAGAAGTATTAAGCGCTGCCATTTTCCTCCTTAAGCCCCTGCGTGATTCAGAACATCAAAATCAGCACAGCAATAGAAGAAACCTTGAAAACTGTAACCAGGGGTGTTGTTCTTTTTCATTCATTAAATTTTCAACATTTAGTTTTTTGAGATGAGCTCATTATGGAGGCATATGTGCTATGCCTCGTCCAATAATTCCTGTAAACTCCTTTTTTTAAACATTTTGTTAGTGAACATTGAGCACCTTTAAGGGCAAACACAGGTGCTGATGTGAAGCCACATTATTTCCATCTATGCGAAATAAGAACAAAAAATATTGCACTACTGAGATATGCCGTTGTTTGAAACTTCATCAAAAAAAGAAAGACCCTGTATGGGTGCTAAACCGGGCAAGGCATCACGTTTGTATACATATTACATATAGTGTGGTAGAAAAATAAAATAACAAGCTGCTTTCCCACAATAGGATTTGAGCAACAAGTGGTTTGTTGAATCATTACAACTGAGTGCAAAGGGCACAGTCATACTTTTTCATCAACATGGGCAGAAGCCCGAAACAAAGTGCACATGATGCCTCAGAGTTGAGTAGCACGCTTCTCCGTGGAATGAAAAAAAAAATCGCACATAGGGTGCTCCTTTAGTTCGTGAAAACACTTATGATTTATGGTGTAGTCGGTAACGTTGAAGTGCACTTGTACTAGTTTTCACAAGAGAGTTTACAACGGGCTCACATCTTCCAACTTCAACTGTGACTGTACTACGTGTGCTGGACAGGCCTGGTGGTTTTTATTATGTACTTTTTATTTTTTATTTTACTTCTTATTTTTGTAGTGCGGGTGATGTCAGTTTCCCATTATGTTCCAACACTGTCTTAACTAATTTCTATCGTTGTTGTAATTTAACATTTGCGTTATGTCTTCCACCTTAGTTCAATATTTTTAGGCTATATCGATAATCCTCACTTCTATATCCCTCCCCTCAAATAGTACATTACAGGCAAACATTGCGCCTCTTCAGATTGCAGATGTACAAGCGATCTTTCCAATATTTTTCTCTCGTCTCGCTGTTTGTTCAGGGAGTTGGCCAAATGTTATTAGCGCGGGGTGCCACGCGAATATACGCGGCACTGGCCTCGCAACTTTGTGACAACGCCTGTATGTCTTCAAGTTCACTATCATCCTTACGCTGTGGCTGCCTGGTTTCATAGAGTTCGATGTTGGGTGATCTATCTTCATTTGGATAAAATAAACATACGCCTATAATGCGATTGATATGGAGGTAAAAGAAATAACCACGCGCAAACTACATATTAAAAAAGAAGACAAACATTTCAGATAAAATTTGATTATCTCGACCCCTCGCTTCGTTCACAATTTTTGATGCGTAGAATGAGTGCGCACTGCACAGACGAGAAAAAAATCTTTATGAAAGTAAACAAGAAAAAGCAAAAACTAGCGAGCAAGCAGCAGCCACAAACTTGGATAGAAAAAGCTCGGTCTTCGAACAACTTCAAGTTACGCCTTAGCTAAACATAATTAATGTTTACATGAAGAAATAGGTTTTGGTTTGCCTTAGTTGGCACGCAGGCCCCGTTTCGTTTTCGTTATTCGACTAAACTCTGCTTGTTCAAAATCACAAATTCATTAGCGTGCTCTGTGTTCTCGGTAGTCGCGCAGAAAAAAAAAACATCACCAAACAAGGTTGGTTTGTACAGACAAATATGAAGTCGGGACGTGCTGCCATAAGCAATTGGAGCGGAAACGCTTGGAAGTAGAAAACTGCCTCGAACCAGAGTTTAACTACTACTCGAATAACGCTGTAAAAATGAATAAAGAAAACATCACAGCACACCGACGGAGTGCATGATGATGAATGGGGCGAAGCGGCCATCCATCCGTCCATACGTCCATCGGTCCATGGGTCTGTCCGTCTGTCGGCGCTTCTGTCCGTCCGGACGCAAGGACGGATGCACGAACGAATGGACACACGGACGGATGAATGGACGGGTGAACGAACAAACACACAGACGGACGGACGAAAACATGGACGGACAGACAGATGAACGCACTCACGGATGGGCGGACGAACGGATGGACGAAAGCATGGAGAGGCAGACAGATTAACGGACTCACGGACGAACGGATGGATGGACGAGTGGAAGCTTGAACAGAGGACGGACGGAAGCACGGGCAGACGAACGGACACATGAACAGACGGATGCTTCGCCCCACTCATCATCACTCACTCCGCGTATATGCTTTTAAAACCTATAACGCCATCTGCTTATATTATTCCCAAAGACAAATACACACAACGTCATCTATTGAGCAACTCATATATACACATAAACTAGTGGTGACTACGTACTACTACACAGGAGGGAACGACCCACAGTTTAAGGAGTTTCGATAAAAAAAAAAGGGAACCAACTGAGCAGGAGTTTCAAGCAAAGCTTTCTTTATATCAGAAACCACTGGAAATGTCTGTGTATCATAAAGAGAAATTCTCATGATAAGTAGCGTCACAGTAAAATAGCATGTACCTTCGTCGAGTGGGATGCACATGCAACCCTACATGTATTGTCGATGTTCCGGGTACGAGTTTCATGTGTTCAGTGCAGAATAGCCTCTAGCGCTTTCCCGATGCAGCGATACCGCGAATGCTCAGACGGCCCTGCACCGGAAGAATATATATTCGTTTTCCTTTCATTTCTTTTGTTCCAGGTCAAATCCAAGAGGCGACCGTAAGGAGTCCGAAAGCAAAGACGCAGTGACCTTGAATGTATCACTTGCAAGTCCTGCTGTTGGTGGCTTGTCGTGAATGTAAGTTGACGCCGAATGTCACGTTAAGGACTACTGAAATTTTAAGTCTACTGCGTTGAAGCTGCAGTAAGCAGGTCCATATAACTGATATATAGAAGCAATAGATAACAACAGAATAAAAAAACGACGCACTAATCAAATTAACTTGTGTAATTGTGTCTTACGACTATACTATTTGCGGGTGCCGGATCAAGCTTTTGACTCCTCTTTTAAACACTCGCTGTGCGTTGGGCTAGTCAGTAGCTGACCATTACACTAGAAAATGTAATATAATGGGAACATTATTGACGTTTGGCGCTATAACAATATTCAGCACGTTCAAACTTCATCACATGCATTCTCTTTTTTCGACCCTTCCAACTTGCGTAAATCACTTCGAGCGTCATGACGTACGAGAAAATCGACAGTGACATTATGACGACGAGCTGAACTGAAATGACACCTCAATACGGCAGCATTGGCCTGTTATTATGACAGGTCATGCTATAATAATAGCGTAAACGAAAATCTGAGTGTTAGCCATTGAAGCATCAAAGAATATATGAAGGCGTGGTGCTTTTGTCCACATTGATTAGATAAGACAACAGGATGTTGGACACATAACCATGTTACAAACGCCAAAGCGATAAATGAGATATGTTCAGGGTAAAAATAATTGGCTCCGTATCTGTATAATATTCTGAAAATGTCATCTAAATACGATAGTCTTGGTCTCGAGAGATTGAACAAAACGTTTATTTGATGTTCTGCACAAGAAAATTGGTGAATGGTATTCTGGAAGCACTGCGTTAGAGTGCCTCGAGCGTGCAGCGGAGGCGAACAGGCGCATCAAGTCACGTCACACGTGAGACATGAGTGCTATCTGGTAGTTATCTTGAAAAACAAAGCGCTTTGCTCTGAGACGGGTATGCGCGCACGTCTCAGAGGTGATAAGGAGTAGAACGCGTGGTGACGGCTAGGTGCCACCACCGTGTCGTCTTAGCAAAGCGTTGGAAACACTTCCCTTTTCGTGCAAACAATGAATGGTCAGTGCCGCGCGATAAACGTTACGGTCCTTATGATAACTAATGTATGCCTTTTCTAGTAAAATACGCACACACAGAATATATACGTGTAATTATGGTGCCTCAGATATGCGCTATAATTGCTTTTTATTGACAATCACACAAATATGGACGCTGAACTTTGAGCAACATTGGTGGGCGCTGCGGATGGAGTCGGCCGTTTGGGGTATCCGCTGGTACCGTTTAAAATGCCCGGTACCGTTAGGAACGTACAAACAGACAAATGAACAAATAGACAGACAAACAGACAGATCAAAATTTTTGCGTCGAAGGTCCCCAAGAAAGACTATCGTCTTTAAAAGCGCAAGGCGTGCAAACCTGGACACGACAAAAAACTCAGAGCTTGCGTGGCGTCCTTGACTTCCTTTCTGCTTCCGTGTTTGCACGGCCGGTGTTCATTGGAATGAATACGCACCAACCAGCTGGATGCTCTGTTATCCTAACATTTTCAAGAGTGAGCGATCGCAAACAATGAAAGGTTTTTTCTCTTCGACAGGAGGTCAGCAGAAAAATAAAATAAAGAGAAGAAAAGAAGACAAGTTGTTGACTTAAACGGTTTATATTGGCATTATAGAGCGATACAGTGTCGCAAGAGAAGCGTCAATACTGATCAGTACTACTTTGCTGTTCCTGGATAAAGTAGACATTGTTTTCCCTCGAAACCCTATCGTCGGGGAAGTCAAACGGACCTAGAGGTTCGTTGGAGGAGAACAATAACTATGACTTTGAAAGACAAAATGAATGGTTCTTTCTTTGCCGTGGGGCAGAGACGACTCGTCTGATGCGAACAGTTCTCGTTGTCATTTACAGACAAAGTAAACAGCCCTAGAGGTATAAAATGACTTTATTACCGGTATATTAATAATATGTGGGGTTTAACTTCCTAAAACCACCCTATTATTATGAAAGACGCCGTAGTGTAGGGCTTCAGAAATTTCGACCACCTGAGTTTTTTTTTTTTTTTTAACGTGCACTCACATCTGAGCACACGGGTCAAGAGCATTTTCGCCTACATAAAAAATGCAGCCGCCACAGCCCGTGGATTCAATCCCGCGACCTGCGGGTACGCTCGGCCTCTCTCTCGTTTGGTAGTACAGATGCTGTGATGTATAAACAAGCATTTTTCGTCATCGCAATCCACTTTAGTGAGTTCCATGCACTCAGGCTTAACTTTGTTCTGAGGAAACGCATTGCTTGATATTCAAAAACCGGAGACGCAAGTAGTCATACAATAACTGTACGCCTAATAAAATATTACGTTTGTTTTAAAAATCAAGAATGACTCAGGCATCTTGTATTGTATTTAATGTAATCATAATAGTTACACTTTAAAGAATCTACGCTTAATGCCAATTTCCCTGCGAAGAAAGCCTGGATGTGGCAAATTCTTTCTTCTCTTTCTCTCTCTCTCTTTCTCTCTCGCTCTGCAAGCAAAAGAAAGTGTAAATGGAAGGGCTTGTTTTTTTTCTTATGCACATTTTCAATGAGAACTAACAGACAACGATGCCAAATCAATCACTGGGATTGTTATTAGAAGTAATAGTAATGTTAATGTGAAGAATGAAAAGTAGGCGAAAAGTCTACTTGCTGTCGGCAGGTACCAAACCTGCGACATTTGAATAACGTGTCCGATGCTCTACCACAAACCTGTGGAGGTGTTAATCACCCTGCGTACTTTCTAAGTGCGTTTTAAACGTGGGAATCTCAGTCAGCGCTCCCACAAGGCATTACGGTGAATGTGAAACACATTTTTATTTCTTTATTTTCTGCTGTTGGCGTCATGTTGCACGCAATCATATTACGAGCTAGCAGCTGACCGATAATCTCTCGCATACTACCTGACGGCATTTCTCTTTCCCCGAAAGTTGTGAAAGTAGAAATTTTTATTGGATACGAGAACATGTGCACACAAACGCGAACGCGCAAGACAATGAAGAAATGTTAAAAAAAAATGCGAGCAGGTGCATTAGAAATACTGTGTTTTTCGTGGCAACCTCAGCGTCTGCACTGTACCAAGATAAAGTTGTTTTCACTCACTCATTCACTCACTCACTCACGCGGGAACAGCAGAAGTACCAGACTCTGATACAATGATAACTTATTTGTACGTACCCTTTTTCAGCCCGGATACAAAATTCAAAACAAATTCAGCGTGCGTCCGCTTTCCGGAAACGAAATTCATTTTCAATAGGAAGGACATAGCCGGGCCTTGTAATGCTTGAACAACGATGCGGGTTGTTTTTATACTTCAAACACGTGTGGTGCCCAAGCGCCTAGATTTTGTAGACCTCGTAAACTGATCTAGTTCACTTTAGGCGTGGCTGTTATTTTTTTTTTGTTTGTGCGTGTGTGGTTTTTTGTTGCCACTGAGAAAACCCGTAGCCCTATAGACAAGAAGGGGCTGGAGAAATCGTTTTTTGAAACGAATTTCAGGCAGTGGTCCCGGTGGAGTTTGCAGAACTTATCAGTGATAGCAACATCGATGAGTGAACAGGTATAGAGGTTATGGTTTCGTACAAATCAATAGTCTTCATGCGTACACAGGGGATGAAGAGGCTGGACGTGGGTTGCATGATGGCATGATAGCAACGTTACCTACTCAAAATATTCCTGTTTGCGCATTGGCGAGCGCAAACAATCCGAGTCGACGTCGCACTAAAGTTATCAGAATTTCGGGAAGAAATATTGCTACCGAAAGAACTTTGACGTCTGGTGGCACTTCAGTAACCACGAGATACATGTGTATTGCCTATAAATCCTCAATTAGACTTAGATTCTCAATTACGGCTTGTGTATTCGGGGTTCTTTTGTGAATTTATACTTACTTTTTTTACGTGTCCTCGTACTAGACTTCTGAGGCCAATGTAATGGTGATCATGCATACACGTGAACTGCGTGCCGTTCAAATTATCATGAACTTATTTGATTGTTTATTGTATATCAGATTCACTAGGCAGCACGAGGCCAAAACAATTATTTGTATGAAAATACCTGAATGCCGCAACGATACTTTCCACAGTGGCTTAACCGGCATGCGAGTTGATACCGTAGACGCTGACATCAGCTGACTTCTGCGTTGTTATTGTCAAGCGGCATTTTACTGATGATGTGGTTCCCTGTAAAATTGATATGTCACGCGCACGAATCAGAGTAGCCTAATGACAACCTAGTGCTACACGATGCCTTATGCTCATAAAGCTCACCTTCTGTTTCATATCTGCCGTAAAGCTGCGGACACTCTTGCTGGAGCAGTACTGAAGCGTCAGTTTCAAAGCGATACGTTGTTTTAAGCGGCACACAACTCCTACTCAACATTCATTCATTCATTCATTCATTCATTCATTCATTCATTCATTCATTCATTCATTCATTCATTCATTCATTCATTCTTTCATTCATTCATTCATTCATTCGTGTTCCCGCACTTCGCGAATCAAGTGCGGCTATTGAGAATGATCAGCACGTTGCTCAGTGATACATTAGCTCAGAAGGAGCTATAGTAATTATCTCTTCGCCATAACTTCCGGTGTGACTGCACATAGGGCCTAAATAGTGGAAATGTAATCGTAGCCTCGATTACACAGACTGGTTTATGTGACTAGCTTTCAAAGCGTTGCGTGTATAACAAAGAGCGGCAATCAAGAAAAAAGAGTTATATATACCAGCTTATTGCTTCTGATAAACGCGTCTGCTTTTAGCCACAGGGCTAATAACATACGAAAGATTGAGGCGAAGAAGCTACAGGCCGGGAACGTCACACTAGTACCGGCCATTAGCCGTTCATTGCCATTCAATCGGGGTTGCGCAAGAGAAGACGCAGTGCTTATTGCTAGTTTTTGATGCTTTGGAAATGAGCCCGTTTCCAAGTCAAGATTAATGTTATGCGTCCATTATTGCTAACCAGAACGATAGGCTTAACCAGACTTGCGAGCGTTTGCCTGAGATGCAGTGCCTTCACATGAGGCAGCAGTTGGGGACATCAGTAAAACAAAAGGCTGGGCCCAATGATCGCAGAGTCCACAACAATCACCGAGGCACCCTCAAAGCAACCACACGCTTTTGTACCGAGTAAGAAGCGAATTAAATTTGCCTTAGTCGAGCAATCGGCTGCGGACAATCAATAGTTTATCCAAATATGTAATATTCTAACTCATAATATGGTTCGAAGAATGTTTAAAAGAGAACCGAGAGTTAGGCGCTTGGTTCTTGCACAATGTTCTACAATGTTCTTCTTCCTCACTGTTCAAAAGTAGGGCCAACACAGCTGACAATAAGAAGAAACAATAACACACATGCATAGCACCTCTAATCAGAATAAATCGGTTGATCAGTGATTATAACAGCTCGTCGACGTGTAACATAAGATAAAGATACGTTCGCGAGAGCAGAGTGAAATGTCGTATAACAGCCATTACCGTTTCTCAAGCTGAGAAGAATTATGTTTTTATATCAGTCCACCAATCTTTCTTTCTTTCTTTCTTTCTATATATATATATATATATATATATATATATATATATATATATATATATATATATATATATATATATATATATATATATATATATATATATGACGCTACGATGAACGGGTGACGTGGCCTGGCTCATACGCCATGTTTATTCTGTTCTGCTGTTCTTCCTTCTCTGCCTCT
Source organism: Rhipicephalus annulatus (assembly GCA_013436015.1). NCBI lineage: Eukaryota > Metazoa > Arthropoda > Arachnida > Ixodida > Ixodidae > Rhipicephalus > Rhipicephalus annulatus. The sequence continues at coordinate 1,141,153 of WOVY01010693.1, read as the reverse complement.
ACTACCCATCGCTTGATACGTCCCACGATTCCCCCTCCCCCCGAAAGATGGCACTGGTTACAGACTATAACAAATTAAAGAAGTGAATGAACAAAACAATGCCCAAATTCACATTTTCACGTCCAGACGGAGTTCCACAATCTCACGAAATCTTCAAGGCCGATTGAGCAGTCCGATGAATTCTATGACAACTCTGGTGGGCGAGGTTGACTGTTGCGTTCTGGCCAACTGAAGCACGCCTTGAACGTAGAAATTACTGATGACACAGCGATTCTCATCATGAATGAACAAGGGTCGAAGTACTTGTAGCATTTGAGAGTTGGATGTCGTAGGCACGAAGTTCTTCGTCGTAGACGCTGCTTTCTGTGTCGTGGCTGAGACAGAACGAGTGCTTGCAGCCTGCATGTGCGAGAACCGAAGCTCATGGTATGATGCCTTTGTTCCTTCATTGTACATGTGGTAGCTGCACGTCTCTTTCGTAGCTTTCTGTGGTCTTCTCTCAGTTTGTTGAATCGTAGACACGGCGTTGAGAACTGGTGCAGAAAACTTTGTCGATGTTGCTTTCTGCGAAGATGGCTTAGGCATCGACTTCGTCTTTGCTTCTTTAATTGATGTTGTCTCTGATGATCTTTCAGCCACAAGTGTACTCGTGAGGAGGTTTCCCTTGATCGTTGTTCTTGTTCGAGTAGCCGTTGCAGTTCTTGGAGTTCGTGGAGTTGCCTTTGTTGAAATTGCTCGTCTTCTTGTGAAAGTTCGTCAGATGGGCCTCTTTCAGGAACATGAGTCTGCTTTTCTTTAGATGGTGATGTGATCAGTAGATTGTCGGTAGTCGACACTGTACTGCTAGGCTTGTCCTGCGATGAAAGTAGCGTGACAGGCTGATGAGAACGCTCCCAAGATGGTTGTGAGTCATCCTTGATTGTAAATGCTTCTGTCAGTTGACAATGCGCCGGCGTTGGTGGATTCGAAATTCCTGCAGTGCTTTGACTCACATGGGTGTTGTCACTTGACGATGACAGCACAACAGACGTGGCTTCAGGTGGTTCTGATGGCGTATGTTTTTCTTCTTGCAGCGTAGTTAGGCTGACAGTGTCTGTCGAACGACCCTGGTCGGGAACGTCAGGGTTGGGGCTGGTATTGCGAGGATTCACCAGCTCGTCACACGTAAATTTCGTCACACGCTCGAAACCGTTTGGGCCTTGTGTGTGACACGATGCATCAATGCATTTGGGTGGTTCTGTAAAATCTGAAGTGTTGTGGTGCAGTGAACACGTTGAAAATGCCGATTTCATTGCACTTGGGAAAGGCGGGTTTAGGCTCAGTTTTTTGGCGAAATTTTCTAGATTTCTTTCGGTATACGGACGCTTTACCTTGTCTGTTGCGACGTGCACGTTACCAGTCGGTGTTCGAATGCCTGACGTTTTTTCGGAAGAGTCATATGCTGGTACAATGGTGGTGTATTTTTTCTGAGATCTCGTTTGGAAAATAGGCTTACTGCGGGAAGACTTCGCGTAACTGGGATGGCTTTTCAGTTGATAAGCCTTCCGCTGATGAGGTATGAACAGGTCTTCATCGTATTCTTTGAAACGAATGATCATTTCTTCTTTGATCTTTTTCCAAGACTCATCGTTCTCAAAGATATGGGTGAGGTAAAATTTGAATGCCTCACCTGAGATGTAGTCAGTAATGTTGATGACCATCTCCCGTTCCGACCATGATGCAGCGGTAGCGTGGAGCTCGAACAGGTCGAACCAGCCTTGTATGGGTCCATCGTCCGCTGCTCCGGTGTACTTGGGGATGTGAAGGTCAGTAGATGCTTCTGACATGATGCTGGTCGATGCGTAATGCTAGGCGCATGCACGGTTGTCCATGTGTGGTCAGGGTGTCTTGCGTAGAACTGCGTCGATGCTGAGCGACTGATGAAGGGGCAGGCAGGTCTCCATCCTGTCGACTCGTGTGACGCTATGAAGAATGGGCGACGTGGCCTGGCGCATACCCCATGTTTATTGCATTCTGCACTTCTTCCTTCTCTGCCTCTACCAACCATCGCTTCATACCTAACCAGTTCCATCTTTCGGGGGGAGGGGGAATCATGTGAGGTATGAAGCGATGGTTGGTAGAGGCAGAGAAGGAAGAAGTGCAGAATGCAATAAACATGGGGTATGCGCCAGGCCACGTCGCCCATTCTTCATAGCGTCACACACACACACACACACACACACACACACACACACACACACACACACACACACACACACACACACACACAGATATATATATATATATATATATATATATATATATATATATATATATATATATATATATATAATGAGTGTGGAGTACAGAACTTGAAGCGAGGTACATACGTAGTACGGAATGACCATGAGCGATAAATAAGCTAAATCACCACAGCAGCGGACCCACTACTTCCTCATTAGACTCAAAGCCTACACAATCTGCTATTCAAAACGGCTGGCCTTGGTCACACAAAGACAGATGGCTACAGTCTTCTTTTATTACGAGTAATTACACATGTTAGGGCTGACAGGTGGTGTTTTTTTGATGTCAACGTTACCGATGACGTCCTCGTAAATGCCGGGCTGTCTCCGACGCAGCAATGACAAAGACATTGAAAAAGCACTCATCTCAAACAAGTACGCTCTACGCCACACACTTCCGTGTCGGTTCATCTCATAAACAACCGAAATTACCTCTTCCTGCAATTCTTCTCCTATAACATTGCTTGATGGGGTCGAAAGAAACCGTGAGCACTGCATTTTGTCCCGAACCTGACCAACCACCGACGTTAGCCTGAACATTTTTTTCTCCGATGTGCATCGAGAGACACCAGATACCTGGCTTCTTAATTATCTCGGCGTTCTATAACTTATACTAACTTGCTTTTGTGTCCATCAATGTAATATACATGTCCTTGACCAGTAAAGAAATATTAGCCATGTTGCTCTCATTTCGTCTCCTTTTTTCGCGGTTACTGTTTGTTATAAGCCTGATAAACAGGAATTGTTTTGAATCCTATTATATTAGTACGGAAAATACATACATACATACATACATACATACATACATACATACATACATACATACATACATACATACATACATACATACATACATACATACATACATACATACATACATACATACATACATACATACATACATACATAGATACATACATACATACATACAAATATGCACACACTGATAAGATGAAGGCGTTATACGCGTTGTCTACACTGCTTCTGCTTCATGGAAAACAGTATTATAGGTTACTTCAAAGTGCTAGGCCGGCGTGGAAGACGAAGTACAGTACTATGAGGGAGGAGGATGCAGGGGGTCACCATGCGTCTAGATTATGTCTGGACTGAAAGTAACCAGTTTTGCGACAACCACAGGTATGTTCTGGTCACTTATTGTGCCCCATTCACAATGTGAATTGAATGGTCTTCAGTAGATGCATAAGGCCACGTAAGAACAAACATCGAAATGTTGTTCAGGAAGTACGCCACACACGTGCAAAGTTTGATGTACCTGGAATGAAACACCGCGGTGATACACAGTAGTGACAATTTGCACTTTTTTCTTTCTTTAATTGTCTATCTCGTCGAATACTTAGTTTTCATTAGAAAGACGCCGTTATACTGACTGAGCGACCATTTGATTTGCATGCGGTCGAGGGTAACGTAAATGAACACGATACTTATATTGTCATTGTTCTACCAAAACATTATCAAAATTCAGATGGCAAAAAAGAAGAGGGAGAGAGGTTGAGAAAAGGAAAAGGCGCTACTTCTGCAGCCCTAATGGAGAGAATGGATCAGCGCCTGACGGGATAGGAGACGATCACACCTCAAGCAGGTTCACTGTGAGAGACGAGGGGAGTGAAAGTAGGTAGGCTAATCGAAGTCTTCACAATATTCCGGAAATATTAGTTCACACCAACCTTATTTCAATGACATGACCAGGTCACTCAGTTATCTATAGAGTAACTGCGCTTCAGTTGACCACCTCGTAAATATCGTGTTCGCTCTATAATAGTAAAATTATGAGTCAGGATAAGAGAGTGATACGATTCAACGACAATAACTGACCCAGTTATCACCCATAGAAGCCTTCAAAAGGGGGGACTGCTAAAATGCTTTTATATTTCTGAAATCGACGTATTTAGCACAGCGACCAAGAAGACCGTAATGATTGTCACAGACGAATGGATACCTCCTTACAGATGACCATCAGGAAAAGGCAACAATTGCCATGCTTTTCTTCGTAAAATGGGCCATAGTAAATGCAGTAACTAGAAAAAAAATACTTTCTTCAGCTCAGACAGAAGATTCCGGCGGTGATTTTTGCTTTAACGCGGAAAAAACAACCTTGCGCATGCTGAAATCCCGTGTGCTCTGTTGTCTGTGGTGGTCTCCACCGCCGCCGGAATCTGTGCCCGCTCGCGGTAGCCGGGCGCGCGAAGCGATACTCATTCATTTTGCTGGGGAGGGCGGCAATTGGGATGGCCGGAGAAAAACATGCCACGCACCCGTATCTCGGAGGCCATGGCTGGAAGAGCACATTTCTGGAGCCGGCCGTAAAATCTGATGGAGCGCTGCTAATAAAAATGAACTTGTAAATCATCACAAGTAAATCATCACAATTTTTGTCGAGTGGGGAAGCAATCACAATGCCATTATTGGATATTCTGCGGTGAGGTGAGACACTCGCGACGCGTCTGTAAGGCACTGCGATTTTTGAGTGCGGTGGCTGATAACGTTGAACAACTATGGCTGAATCTTATGTAATTGGTTGAAGGATCTAAACAAGTCGTTCGCTACGTAATTCACATTGTGTGACGCCCCGTTATTTTATTCTCCTACCTTACTATATTACACTAGTTGACGTAATTAACCTAAACTCAGTTTAAAGTAGACTCCAGTCAATTTTGCGTTTGTTGAGGCATCTAAGATTTTCGCCTTATGATGTTTCGTCTCAAGGAAAGGGCAAATGAGGAAACTTTTTTCGAAAAGGGGGGGGGGGGGCTGTTTTTTATTGGACATGGGAGCTAAACAGGCCCGTCTGGTGATCAACGTTCCTCGTGGGCTTTGTATACTAAGGCGGATAGAAATTGCGGGAGTGGAATGTGTTTGGTGGCTTACCTTCCCGGTTACTCTACTGGATTACGAGAGAGAATGACAGCGGATTCTTTTTGGTTTGTCAGTTGGTGGAAATCACGAAAGAGCTGCCGCTTCGCTTCTTCCAGGATAAGCACCTTACGTGAAAACCTATTTATCTTTTGCGCGGGTATTCGAATTATCCCTCCAACCTCTCGTAATGAGGGCATTCGTTGCAACAAAGTAGTGGTTCGCGAATCCCTGCCGAGAAGCAAACGGTTTGTGGGAAGGGCAGTCGGTCAACAGATGTTCCTTAGCAGATAGCAACATAGTAGATTGCGAGTGCCAGATATTCCTTCGAACAAAAAAAAAGGGGGGGGGGGAGATGTGCGAGTCTTATATGCCACGCACAGATATTTTTCTTTTCTTGTGAGAGATGAAAGGCGAGGAATCAGCTAGCACAGTATGAGCATTGGGTTCAACCTCAACTGAAAAGCTGGATCTCCAGTATATTTTCACACAAATTACCTAGGGTAAATCCTTGCCGGCTGCAAGGAAATCCTTTTATCCTTGGCTCAGTTCCACGGCGATTCCGACTGGTGTGCACACGCCTGTGTTAGTGCGCACGATGTGTGCAGGCTTTGGTGTGTGCGTGTGCGTGTGAGTGTACTGTACGCGGTGTGAACCGTCGACCATCACACTGCGAGCTCAGCTGGTTTGCAGAATGCGCTATCACGAGAACGCATAGCAGGCTAAAAAACAAATTGTCAGATACCACGTACAGTGGGAATCGCTGATATGCGAAGCACGAAGGAGGAAGGTTGATATGGACACTTTACACCACAACGTCATGAGGTGAGAGAATGTAGTACACAGTAAGCGCAAGTGGAAATGTTATGCGCACTCAGGTATCTGAATAAGATGCAAGTACGTTGTTTATAGTCGCGTAACGACGGTACCACTAGCGTTTGCGATACCAGCCCCAGTAGTGGTAGGTATGTAAATTATGCCGTACATGACTTCCATGCCATGATTGTGAAATTCGCACAAACGACACGTTCACTTATTTGGGAGTCGCCGAAGCAGCCGCGGTGGCATTGATGCTGTCGTACGAGAAGGGCCAGGCGATTTGTCGCAGGGTCTGTGTCTGCTGAGCGTCGGAGCAGAAGACGTGCCATTGCGAAGTCCTCGGGTGTTTACGTCCCACGAGGTGTATCTCCGACAATGTTGGTCTCCCGAACGTTGTCGTCCGACTGGGCCAGCGTTCCTTATCCGCTCCACATTCCGGCTCCGGCAGCTTGACCAACGTGGCCCGTTCTTTTTACTTATTTTTTTCACACCCCACGAGGCCCTGTGCAGGGAGGTATGTTCAAGATTGGCGAAGCGCTTTTATTCCATAACACGTGCTTGCGCGTTTCCGCAGCCACTTCATCATCGTCGTAGAGGCGTCGGGAGACCTCATCGCACCAGCTATGTAGGCCAGGCTGACCCCGTGCGCTGCAACATCACAACCACCACCACCATCTTGTGTTCTACTGTATGGTACATTTTTATTTGTGCTAGTCTTCTACATTTCGCTTGCTAAGCGAGAAGCAGTAGCCGGTGCCGTCATAAGGGCAACAACCTCTTTTATAAATCATTCAAATAAAAAAATCTGAATTGGGAAAATTTTGTTACGTCATCCACTGAACACTTACAGCAAGTTCAAAGCTCTGGCCAGCAAATGAAGGCAATGTCCACTGCGTAATGAATTCATCTGTTTGAATAAGGGCTGCCCCGCGAGCGAGCTCCGAAACTCGGGTATCGGGAACATATCTGAACAGGCCTTCTATTTTTCGCGATGGGAAAAGTGTTTGCACATGTATTTCAAATAAGAGGTTACACAGCTATATGACCATTGTGGCAAACGTTTGATGTTATTGTTCTTTCGCAAGCACATCGTCGTACACATCTATTTCAGGCTTGAGGATCAGTTTGAACGAGCCTAGTGTGCCTTCGATAACGTAATTAAAAGACTCCTTCACGTACTTCATTGTGCTTCATATTATATATAGGATAGAGAAATGTGAGACGGGAAGATATAAAAAAACACAAACAGGTGCGCTTCACCCATGTTATAGCACTGTTTCCAGCATATAATATCGTACAAAGAAACCCATATGCGAACCATGCTTCGCCATGCTTTCGGGATGTCCATTGAGTGGTACAACTGAACTAATCAGTATACTCTTGCATTGAGAACACATTATAGCCGCAGGGTAAGTTTTTTCTGGGTTTTGTCCATTGCGTCATGTATGCCCTAATTCCATTAGCTTAGATAACTTTCGCGGAATCGATAGCAACTCGATAAAGAAGGTTACAGCATGAATCGGTTGATGTCAGTTATTATTGTCGGTGTGAATAGTGTAAGCGCGACCCGAAAAGGGTATTGCGAAAATGCGCCAAGCATGCATACGCACTTTGCTGTTCGCGGAAACTTTTTTATTAACAGCGGAGCTCATTAGGTTCGACGTGCGGTGCTGGATCGTACGCAGAGCTTGCGCTGAATAGCGACCACTCGCCACAGATGCGCAGGACTTCGCCGATTGCGCCGCCTGGCAACGCGTTGAAGGAAGGAAAGGAGAGTGAGAGGAGAAGGCAAGAGGAGAGGAGGAGGGCAATAAATAAATAGAGCAAAATAGGGTTTCTTGGCATCGCGGGATTCGATCACGTATATTCACGGCCTCACTGTGAACGCCGTATTCGTTCGACTACCCACGAACTATAGAGAAAGTATACAGCAAACATTATTTGGAACCATTTAATTGCGTTGCTACGGGCTATAAAGCGGGGAAAATCTTAAGAAAAATAGCGAGCAGATGAAGAAAGAGAAATATACATAGAGAGACAAACAAGATACAATCAAGTCAAGTTAATTTTGTCAAATTATTCGTTTCGTTAAGTAACATTGTTAGAATAGTACGGTATAGGAGGCCCCAAAGTTTGAGGAAATGACGAAGGGGCCTCCTATGGCTGCACATGTGCGGTAATTAAAATGTAGCAAAAGTAGGTGAATGTGTGTAAATGACGGAGGAGCTTCATTGACAATAACAATACAATCGATATATAACAATATGATAATAATACCAAAAAATATTGACATGAAGCTAGGTAAAAACAGGGGATAGAATAGGAATAAATAGGCAAAAACAACAAGCAGAGAGAGAGAGATACAAAAAGGCGTAGAAACATAAAGAGAGAAAGAATGCATAGCATAGCCGTGTATAGTTAGGTAGAAAGAGTGAACAGGAAAGAGATGAAATGAGAAGAGAGTAAAGCATTAAATTGCCCTCTAAACTAAGGTATAGCGAGGAGGTGGGAAAGAGTGAATGGAAGTTTGCGGACTTGTAGTGCTTAGTTGCCTCAATAGATTTTTTTTTTGAAGGCGCTTTACTCCAGCTGGCGAAGCACGGGACTTTCACATAATATTTGCAACTCTGAGTTTCAAAGTTATAGAAGCATAGGGCTCAAGCTCCACTGTCTGAATGGATTTCACAATCCTGTTCATTTCTGTCTACCAGGTGCACAGTCAGCCTCAAAAGTTTAACGAATACGACAAAAAAAAAACAAAAAAAATTAATAGTGTGATTGTTTTGGCCAGTAGCCGTGCGTTAAAATTTCTAGCCTGTTAGCAAACGTGCCAACACCATCTATCAAGTACCGTTCGACCGAATGCAGTCGCAATTTGGCGGGAAATTCAAAGTTTTCTCTAACCTAATGGCGTCTTAGCTTTTGTCACTGACTATATGCACATGCGCAGCGTTGAATTCACCCGCGTACGCTTACCGGCGCTTTCGTATAGGTGATTTACAACACCGGCTAAGCAAGCCATGTGTCTAAAGCCATCGCGATGAAAGTAAATAATTGCTTTTTGCCCTTAAAAATTCAGAATTAACTGGACAGTGCATGTTTTGCTAATGTTATCTGTGGATATGTTCGTTCGCTCGTGTACGCACTTTGTTGGCTCGCTAAAAGGCTTTGGTAAGCGCCCCCGTATAGCAGCAACCAACACGGGAACGTGCGAGTCATGCTTGCGTCGGGTCCTCTGACTTGGTCACCCTGGCAGTTCACCGACTCTCATAGCCGGCTGGCGCGTGGTTGACTTTGAAGAGCAGAAATGGAAAAATAAGGCAGCTCAGCACTAGTGACGCTAAGCCTGAAGGAAGAGCCGAGTCGGGTGGCTTTCCTTGGTTCTCTTTGTTTTTTTTATCTTTCTTTTCTTTCTCCTTGTAGATGATATATTTTCATGTATGTGCTTGTTTCTACCTCTTTTTTGCCACCCTATTTCTCTCTGTCTTTGAGCACGTCTTTCTTTCTTTTTCTTCCCCCTTTCTTGTTCACTGCTTATCGCTTCATCTTTTTTTTTTGTCACCCACTCTCTCATCTTGGCGCTCTTTCTTTTGGAGTCTTTCTTATTCAATCTTTATTTTTCTTTTTGTCGTATAATCTCTGTTTTTTTCATTTTTTACTTGCGTCTCCATTTACACGTGTTCATTCTTCCATCTTTTGAGGTCTTTATTCTATTTATTTCTCAGAAGCTCATTAAGGCCCTGGACCTGACCTCTCAAACCCTGTCCATCCAGAGGGCCCGCACGAGCGGTCATGGTAAACTTGGCCATTCTCGAGTTGGCCTAGCCAGGTGACGTAGAGTTGACGCACGCCTATTGTGTATCTTATAAAGTTATTTCACCCGCTTGTTCCTTTTCTTTCTATCGTTTTTTTTTTCGCACACTGTCTTTCTGACGTTTCCCTTCACCGTGCACAGTTTTCGTTCATCACTCGCACTTGCTGTACTCGGTAGTTGGGCTAGCCCTTTACCTGCACTGCGTTCTCGCCTGAGGAGTTTTGCACGACGGAGCAGAAATCGACAAAAACTTGAACCGCTTCATTGTTAAAAGCGGTGTGTTTGCCAGAAAACGTCACTAAGCCTAAAGCGGACTCCCCATCACGCTGCCATCATCACGTGCAACACGCTCTACCGAAGAAAGCACTACGTTTTTGTTTCCTCGGCTGGCATGTGAACACGCACGACAGCGTCCCATGTTAAGTATGTGTGTACATACTAAAGCAGTGTGCATATGTGCTGCTGAAGCGAAACGTGCAGCAAATACCAAGCTAAAGCATATACAAAGATATTCAATTGGCTTAGACCCCTCAAAGACAAATGCCATCTCCCTTTTGTCCGAGTAGATTCTATAGATCCCTCCCCCCGAGAACTTTCCGCCCCTAGCGTGGATTTGGACTCTCTCAGTGATCGGAGACATTGAATGCTATGTCCTCAAGTGGCGTAACGTTATGTGAGATCAGAACGTCTCCATGGCGTCACGATAACCTATTAAAGTTTGCCGATCTGCGATACCATAATGAGTAATGACTCCTTCATAACTCCTGCGGATGCGGGCGCCACCGACGGTCACTTTGCGCCTTCCATGCGGCATCCAAGGCTTTCGCCATAATTGTTGGGACATTAATGAAGGTTGACAGCCTTATTTCGGCTACGTCTCGCGCACCACTGAGATATCACACCTGTTACACCGCTGGCAGTGCTCCTGATGACGCCAGCTTTAAGAGGAACCTCCAAGGAAATGCTGTAGTTGTTACTGCCCGCGCTGCATTTTTTGGAGTAACCATAATTATCTTTACGTTTAAGAGACTGCCAGTGTATGTATCTACTGACTCCGTGTTTACGTCATTTTTCTCTGTACAGACAATTATCTCTTGGCACTTCTAGTTGTGAGATACAGAGAAGGAACAAAAGAGAAGCGCGGATATGAACCATACTATACGTCTAGACTGCTGCCCTGCAAATGGGAAGGGGTGTGAAGGTGCAAGTGGGAAAGAAAACCATCAGTGCCCACCTTCTACAGTGGACACACAGTGCAGACATTACCGACTGGTGCTTATCACAGAAATGTCAACACTTCTCTCTTTCTATTTACGCTACGCAGGGCTTTGGTGGGGGCTGCCGGTGGCAGCGTCGGAGGCAGTTTGTCCCGAGGGTCATTTTCCCTGCAAGACGGGCAAGGACTGCGTGCGGCGACAGTTCATTTGCGACGGCAGAGCTGACTGTCCCGACAGCTCCGACGAGCTCAGCTGCGGTAAGTCGGCAAGAATAAAAACGTGCTTGCCAGCTAGAAGAACGACTTCTAGTAACAGATCGATTCATATCTTACATGCTGCGAACGTGAGACGAAATATGTCGCGGGGCAAAGAGAAGAAAAAAAAGTGTCCAGATAGAGAGGTCATATACTTTTGTAACCGTCATTTGGATTACCTTCCGTCCGATCAAACGCGGTGTGGTTGATAGGACCGTGGGGATCATTATGATGGCCCAAGGTTGAATGCACCCGCTACCTTTTTTTCTTTTGTCGAATCCGAAAAGATGCAAGCTTCGCAACGGATGCAAACACAAAGCGATCAATGCGTTTTTCAGAACAACTTGAATTTCGCTCCGGGTTTTTTGTTAAAGGCGAGAAGAGAGCAGATCTTCGAATGCAACATCAAGGTTCATAAGCCATCGCTATCATCAGAAACGGGCATCGCCATGCACCTGAAATAATCGAAGAAAAGGGCAGATTCAGCAAAGGTATACGGAACACACATAACACCCCCTTGAATGATTAGAGGAGGCGGCATGTGGCCTAGTAGATGTGAGAAAAAAAAAAACGCATTTAACAGCCGTATTGTTTGCATAGCTCAAAGTTCGCGGGCTGTAAAAATTAGTTCGCCTGATTTAGTGTCTACCCTATCCTTGAGATCCTCATAAGGTATAGTGTGTGAACTAAATGATTACGGAAGTGTCTACGTGTTCTGCGACATATACCTACTAACGCGAAGAACTTAAGCTAGAAAAACGTTGTACTCAAAGATTTAGGATAACGCGTTGCAGGTGCCTGACTCTCCTACGTCACCTCGAATAGTCGTCACACTAGTTGCTCATGCATCTTTTTTTCTCTAGCATATCATCTTTTTTATTTTTTAAAACAAAGTTTGCCAGTTGAACTATAGCGCTCCACCCTGCAGCTCACTTTTACCTTTAACGTTTTAGGCGCCGGCTAGGAGTGGTGTTAAGGTCTTTTTCTTTTCTTTTTTTGGCAAAATCGCCAGGACATTTCCGCAAAGTTCTGAACGATGATGATGATGACGATGATAATTTTTTCTGAGTCTAGTTTTTCACTTTATAAAGTGGGTGAAGACATTATTTTTAAACAATAATATAAAACAATTTCTGTTGTGGCGGATTAAGTTGCACTGCGCTGCTACATTCTGGATACGTCTCTGTGAACCGTTGGGTAGGTGTAGTTCACCTGTTTGCGGTGAAACGTCAGCCGTGAGCTGTTCGCCACTTTGTCCATATTTAACTGGAAAATGAGTGCTCGAAACGAACACATTGCACGCTAAAGATCACAGCGCGACAAGGAGCTTCGTCCAGTACGCTTTAGCCCAGCTTATTGGAGTTCATTGCGATCGTTCCACTGCTCTGACAGTTCCCCAGTCTTCTATATCTGCTTTAAGAACGGTCGATATATAATTTCGAAAGTCCCCCCCAAAAGTCGCTAAGGCTCCAAGGAGATAGAATTGTCGCTAGCACGACTGAAAAGACGTTAAAAACTAGCAGCTTTTTCGCTAACTTAGCACCACTGCTGGCCATTGACTGTATGTCCCAGAAAATGCTTCGGAAACAACGGACTCAGCTTCCTCCTTTAATTACTATGTGCCGTTGTCTGGTTTTTCAGAAATGCATCTCGAGTACCAGGAAGAGAGTGGCTTGATTTGGCGACGAACATCCAGAAGCTTTACATAATATAATGCGATGCAAATCGCCCAGTACCGACGTATCTAATAAGCATACGTATCCTAAAAGATGCATGGAAGGGTGGGCTCCAGAAAAAATGAAGTTGGCACATACCAAAAACAGAAGGTACTTTTAAAACAAAGGGTCAAAAGTGTTTTAACAATCTTCGGAAGGGGTATCATAGTCACACCTGCATTTTAGAGGATAATGACCTCTCCGTGACGAAAGTAGACGTTGGTCATTGAACTTATTTAGCACTGCGAAAAGGGAGTGTCTTTGTGCACACTCTAGCGAAAATGAGAGCATGTGCTACTCTTTTCAGTGTATCTTATCTTAACACGTGTAAGGGTCTGTTTACATACACGTTAACTCTTTCTTGAGTGCCACGACTTCATGACTAGAGTATATAATATCCAAACAGAGTTTTCGCCTATTCCTTTAAAGGGAGATAAACGTGCCAATAAATGACGGAAGTTTACAGGGCACGTTTCCTTGACAGACACAACCCGCATAGAAACAAGCTCATATTGAAATCAAGGACAATATAAATGCCGTTAATTGTATTGTTTTAAATGCATTGTAGCAATTTCGATATAGCTGTGCAAAATATAGATGTTAAGAGAGTAAACTGGACGAAAAGACAACTAGCTGCCGGCAGCAGCGAAATCTGCAACCTTCGAGTTCTCTCCCTTAAATCCAAAGGTTGCCGGTTCAATCTCGGCCGGCAGCAAGTAGTGTTTCGGTCCTGTTTACTTACTTCACACTGTATCATAGTTAGTCAAATTTGTTTAAAACAGTACACTTAACGTCGCCTTTAATTTTTTGCCTTTGTTATCCGTTGGTTTTTAATATAGTACTTGGCGATTGACAAAAAAAAAGAGTAAGAGGAACTGTGTTTATTTTTTTTAGGGTGTGCAGTACTATAAGGCTGTCACACAGTGTGTCGTATCATTTTATGTTCACTGCTGTGGTCACTGTCATTATTGTCGCTAAGAATAATGTGTCAGTTAAAAAAAACATCTTTAGAGTTCACATTCAAAAGCTTAAAAGCTTTTCGTTAAACTCGGTCGCACGTTCTTGCACAGGGGACGAGCATATCCGGGAGTTCTTCGAAAATTATTTTCAGAAGAGACTCGATGAAGACCGGGAGAAGAGGAGTAAGAAATGCGGTAAGGAATAGTCAAGAAGCGAGAAATTTTGAATATTGTTGCTGAGCGTCCGAAAGAAAGCGTTTCAAATTGCCAAACCCTGTGTGTTTTTGTATGTTTTGCGCCCCACCCTTGCTCTCTCAATCTTCTCTTCCTCGTCCTGTATTTCCTCACCCTTTTCCCAATGCGTAGTAGCAAACCAGATATTTGTTTTCCGGTTAACCTGCCTGCCTTTCCACATTATCTCTTTCCCTCTTTCTCTCTCTCTCTCTGTATGTCGCAAAGACAAAAATGTACATTACTATACAAAGTATTGCAACAGTGTGTAGAGTCGAAGTTATCTTTTCAGAAACTCTGTCGGAACTTCCTAATCTACACACCGGCTTTAGTTTTTATAGAGGAACTCCGGCGCATGGTCCACCACAATGAGGTAATTCCGTTTTGAAATAGCAGTAACAGTCCTGTAACAGCTCGGCCCGTTCATTTTACTGGGAGACTTGTCAATAATTTAAAGTGAGCAGAAACAGTAAGTCGAAAGCGAGACCGAAACAGTCAGCTGCTCTGGGCTGGGTAGACGATGACGTCACGCCACGCCAGGGTGTGAACAGAGCACACGTGCTTCTTCTATCTCGCGAAAGGCAAGTTGGAGATTTTACCCGACGCGGAACCAAGCTGTTCCAGCTCATCTAAACTTACCAGTGAGAAGTTCAGTGATGAGCGCAGCTATATTCAGAGAACCAAACCGAACTGTGCTCGCTTCGTCATCGCCTCGTAGAAGAAGGCGCGTGCTGCGTCCGTCTGCTGGGTAAAGCGGGGTTTTCGATAATAGTAGGCTCTTACGCCACATACAGAGGGTGACGTGCGTTTACAGGTGTGGTTCCAGAGTTGGCTACCAATATTTAAAATTCACTTTTCTAAAGTAAATGACTTACCATTGCATAATTTTATACATTAAAGAAATAAAGAAAAGGAAATGGGCATGGGCCGGGCATGTAGCGCGTAGACAGGATAACCGCTGGTCATTAGGAGTAACTAACTGGATTCCCAGAGAAGGGAAGCGGGTTAGGGGGAGACAGAAGGTTAGGTGGGCAGATGAGATTAAGAAGTTTGCGGGTATAAATTGGCAGCAGCAAGCACAGGACCGGGTTAACTGGTGGAACATGGGAGAGGCCTTTGTCCTGCAGTGGACGTAGTCAGCCTGATGATGATAATGATGATGATGATGATGATGATGATGAACTTTATACATATGACGATACCGATAGGAACACATGTTTAAAGTACCATCTAAATCGGTAAATACCGAGAAATCACCGTATACGTACCCTTTAAAGATTCTATCGCAACTTGTCCATTGTGCACCATAAAACTGCCAAACACATTAGTTGTAGACGTTCTGTATAGAAATTTTTATTGCTAGTATAATAACGTTGATGTTATAACAAATTATTGATAAATATTTTGAAAATTGTCGAAATAATAATAATAAGGGTGGATGCCCCAACCACCTTGCCAGCGTACGAAATGAAAAAGGAAAAATCAACTCTATAGGGGGAAAAAAACTCATTAATATCTTCAACCTGGTCTACGTTGCTTAGTAACATCAATCATTGTGTTGCATAATGAGACTAAATTCTTGCGAAGAAGTGGATATACTTGGGCTCGTTATTATTGCAATTTTGAAAGAAATATACTTTCTCAGCGCACAGGAAACCTTTCAAAAAGAAAAGAGATAAGACAGTGTGCTATGTCCTATCTGTCTTCTTTCTGAAACGTTACCTGCGTAGTAAGAAAGTAAACTTTCTTTTCAAAAGTACAGACTAATTTCATTGTGCAAGACATAAAATCTTTGACAAAGCGGGAGTAGGTTTTTTTTAGAGGGCGCACACAGAGATTGCATCGCACCAAGGAAATAGAAGTGAAATAATTTCAGTATATTCCGAAGTTCCTTTGTGCCTCTTAGCCAGCGGCTTCAAATTTCTTAATAACAATCTCAAAGCATTGATACTTAAATTGCTAGCGAAAGGAATCAGCATGTTTTGTTGAAATCACTGGAACTTATTTTAGCGCAATTAGCCTGGCTGATGTCCGTATAAGTTTTACACTTGGCTTACACAAAAGCTACTAATCTGTTCACAAAATTTTTTTGGGGGGAAGGAAGGGGGTGAGTGGAGGGGAACTGATATTGAAAAGTCATATAGAGGAAATATTGTGAAATGTTGCGTAGTCGCAAAATTCATTAGACTCATTTTGTCGGTTGAAGCGAGCAAGTAATCATAAGTTTAGCAAGCACAAAACGGATGCGCTAATTAGAGAGCCGGACAAGAAACCTATACATTGGCTTGACTAAAGGCCTGTGCCTGATCCATAAGGCTTGGAAGCTTTGGAAGCATATTTGGAAGAAAAAGAAAAAATATGAATAGAATTAGGTTGTTTACCACCACTCATAGTAAAAAATTAGGTAATAATTACCGACACACAGCTGGAATTGTCTTTAGATCGATTAACGCAGAGGAATGAAGAGGCGCGAAGGCATATGGGCTGACTACACTGATTCGAATAACGTGTTCGATGCTTTAACCACTGGACTACACTGATTAGACTAATTTGGTTTATCGATATATTGAATATACTCCCTCCTACTTCACCGCAAAGAACGTTTATTTATTTATTTATATATATTAATTTATTAAATTTTACTTTATCGGCCCGAATGTACTGAGTGAAGAGGGTTTGATTTGGTTGATATGTGGGGTTTAACGTCCCAAAACCACTATATGATTATGAGAGACGCCGTAGTGGAGGGCTCCGGAAATTTAGACCACCTGGGGTTCTTTAACTTGCACCCAAATCTGAGCACACGGGCCTACAACATTTCCGCCTCCATCGGAAATGCAGCCGCCGCAGCCGGGATTCGAACCCGCGCCCTGCGGGTCAGCAGCCG
Source organism: Rhipicephalus annulatus (assembly GCA_013436015.1). Lineage (NCBI taxonomy): Eukaryota > Metazoa > Arthropoda > Arachnida > Ixodida > Ixodidae > Rhipicephalus > Rhipicephalus annulatus. The sequence continues at coordinate 1,124,104 of WOVY01010693.1, read as the reverse complement.
AGTACCTTAGCCACTAGACCACCGCGGCGGGGCAAGAGTAAAGAGGGTTACATTGAGTAAACTCACAATGAACAACGCTACAACTCAGTTAATATTAACAAGAAAGCACTTCGAAGAAAATTAACAATGCAATCAGTCATCGTAATTCGACAGTACACAAAGAGCAGATTACAGCACGTACCAAAAGATAGCGTAACGCTTCGCAAAATAAAGGAGCATGAAAGTTCAACAATAAAGGTACATGTACCAACTGGGTGTATGTGTCAGTATTCAATGCAGAGCCGAAATATCCTCGAAAACGGGGTGTCACTAAATTTAACGTTTTGACATAATATTGCTTCTTAGAGGCAACAACTCCCCTCACTCAAGAATTTGTCATCTCTTCAAGACCCCATGTTCTACTTCCTGAGCTTCTTCCTTGTTTAAGTGCTCATTGAAGATGGCTCAATGGGCCGCTAAGCGCACAGCTACAGGCTTCAACTACGATATATTGTAAAATCTAAAGCAAGGCACCGCCCCCAACTGGCGAAAGATAATTAAACAAGAATTACTTAGCGCAAGAAAAGCGCAGCACACAAAAATAAGGTACACAAGAACAAGCCCTACTTAAATACTGTTTCTCACACTAATTAATTTTCTTCCAGTGTGCACCAATTAAATCTTCAAAAAGTCTCATTAAACAGAAAAAATTTAGACGAAAGGGGGGGGGGGACGCTGAGTCGGTCGCGGCCCGAGTATTCAAAATGACGGCGGAAAAGCCTCTAAGAAAAATGCCCACCTGGGCTTCTAAAGAAATGTTTTGTTGAATATACGCACGCATTTATCGTTTTACTGAATCAAACGCAGTTCGTTTGTGAAATCTCATGGACTAAAACGTGGTTTGAAAAGTGCTCATCAAGTACGCCGACAATTCATGACAAATGAGAAAGCAATCTCAAGGCACCTCACGGAAAAAGTATTACAAAATTGTGCAAAGAATAGAGAATTAAAACAACTTCAGTTCATAGGAACTGCTCTGCTAGATTCTTTAGTAAAATCCATGTTTAAAAAAATGGAGGGAGGATGGGTGTGTGTGCTTGCTGTGTCATTGGCGCGTATTTCAAAACTCCCGAAAAGAGAGAAGGAGGTGGTTTCTCAAGAATTTGCGGTAATTCTGACGAAACCAACGACAGAGAAAGCATTGCCAAGATGAACTCAGAGTTTAAAAATGGGGCAGGCCACGCTGTCCGAACAGAACTGGTGGCCGAGGCTGCTTGTAATTAAATCTGGAAGGCCGTCTTCTCACAGTAAAAGATAGCTGCGCGTTCTTAGACGTATAATATTAGCTAATGTCAGTTTCTCGTTATTCCTGGCACAAAATCAGTTAAAGAATTAATGTTGATGCATGTTTTGTTATTTTTTTGCAGTTCTTGCGTTGTTTATTATTTTTTTTTGCGGTGTGGCGTTTGTGACGCTGACGTCCATTGGACGCGTTTCATTAGTGATTCCGCCTCAAAGTCGACTTCTTAGCTGCCAAAGTAGGCTGTGGACAATGCTGGCCGGAAGTGGAATACACTCACACAACAACAGTAGCGAGACACTTCCCGTATCACGTTTTCGCTTTGGCTTTCGTTTGGGCCAGCTCCGGGGAACCGAGCCAACCGAACCACGCTGCGTATCGACAGTGATGGCTAGCCCAATTTCACGCGCAGTTAGTGTCCCCGCATTTGCGCCAACGTCGAGTTTGTAATAAGGGCCCCGTCTGAAGCAATATGAGACCCCTGCTTTCGTCGAAGCTCTCCTCCTACGCATGGCTCTGACGTTCGCTTTTAGCTTCGACTAAAATAAGCTGCGTAGTGTAGGCGGGAGCGAAAAGAGACCATGACGAATCGCCCGTCTTTTTTTCTCACTCCGTAAACAGGCTTAGGAGAATTACGGATGAATAATTCGACAAAGCAGGACAGTTGCAAGAACGAAATTCCACATGCCCCTTTTTGCGGTGAAATCGAGATTACCAAAGATTTGCGTGCGTTGGTGACGTGCATTCTTTCTTTCGTTCTTTCTTTTCTTTCTTTCTTTCTTTCCTTTCTTCTTTCTTTCTTTCTTTCTTTCTTTCTTTCTTTCTTTCCTATTCTTTTGCTTTACCTTCTGTTCTTTCTTTCTTTATCTTTCGTTTTTTTTTCTCTTCTTTCATCTCTTCCGTTGCTTTCTTCCTTCTTTCATTTCTTAATTTCTTTCTTTCTTTTCTTTCTTTCCTTTTCGTCTTCTTTCTTTCTTTCTTTCTTTCTTTCTTTCTTTCTTTCTTTCTTTCTTCTTTCTTTCTTTCTTCTTTCTTTCTTTCTTTGAACAGCATTGCACAATGCCCCTTCCTTCATAACGGGGTTCGAACCTTTCATGCACGCGCACACCAATGCATCACTTCCGTTGCTATAGGCGACAACGACGACGGTTGTATATTTCTGTTCAGGCAAGAATGAAATGTGGTAAATTAAAGCGACAAGTTCCGTCGATAACCTTGATGAATAATTAGATTTTGCCTGCCAGAAACGGCTGATCACTGGCAATCCCCGTGATCGAGAGAGAACTATTATAAGTTGACCCGTACGAATAAGCATGGGGCTGACGCACATTCGAAGACCGTTGTTCGTTAATGCAAGCCGACTCTAAATTATTCAGGAAAGACGTCAGGATGTGTTAATTAAGACGGTAGTCTTTTTGGGTACTACAACGCAGAAATATCTCTCTGTCTATTTCTCGATTAAGCAATCTGGCGAAAGTGAAAGCCCTAGCTCAACGCCCAGTAATCTTGATCTGGTGTCTGCGTTCATACTTATGAACAATGTCGCAATGTTCGTCAACAAGCAAATATTAAGGATATCTGAGGCGTGACATCAATACGTAAGTATTAGGTGGCGCGCTTCTTTACTAGAAAACACACAAATTCATAGCTCAGCAGACTCTGGCATTTCTCACGCTGTGCTGACATTGCGACTATATGCATGAATAAAGCGGGTGTTACGCGTCTTACGTTCCACTAAGACACAACGGTGCTGCCAACTACCTGTGGCTCTGCGTTCTACACACGATTGTGTTTCCTGACATTACTGCTAGATGGCGTCCATATCTCACGCAGCGCTTCTAGACAGAACGCTATCGCCTTTCGATGACATTTGCAGCGAGGCACGCCGATATGCTGCACTTTTTTGTAAGTGCTTCGGTTAAAACGTTTCGCAGGAAGCTTGAGAGAATGGCTTCTCTCTCAAGCAATTCCGATCCCCTCTCTTTTAAGTCCTTGTTATTTCTTTAGCCCCATTTAGATAGCGTTGAGCCACAACCCCTGAAGGATTTCAAAAGATAGTGCCATTTTTCACTTCCTGGCAGCAACCTTCATAGCGTTCCACGAGTCCCACATTTCACAAAAAGGTTTAGAGTCAGTCGTATGATCACTCTTTCGTAGAACGGTGGCTCAAACTTCGCGGCGCAATATACCTTTTGTATTGCGCATTCAATAAAGGCAGACATACCATACCGTATTCTCTCGACAAATACCATTCATTCTATTTAGTATTGTGTAGTCGCGCGAGACCTTCTTCGAGTGCACCATACTATACTGCGCATTCAATTTCGACAGTTTCACTTACACTTTCAATGGAATGCAGTATGTAGTCCCTTTGATGCGACACTAAGTAAGCTGAGTCCCAGTGAGCCTAATGTTGTTGTTGATGCCGCTGTTATACTGCATTCCTTTATCGCATTATCACTGCAGAAATGAAAACTTCAAGGTATACCGAGGGATGCGTGGTGTATTGCTCTACACTTGTTTTTTCGATTTCCAGATTGGGTCTTCCCGGGATGCCGATGCCTGGAACGGAGCTTTTATTGCGAACATACAGGCCTCACTGAGCTGCCAGCGACGGTGCCAACAGATGCTATTGATCTGTGAGTATTTTATTCCTTCCTTCAAAAAAAAAGTGGACGAAGTATTCTTACTGAAAATTAGTCATGGATACTAGGGTCGGTATATAGAATTCACAATGCGTGTCATCCTTTTAAGCTCTTTGTCAGTGAACAAAACGATTTGCTAATTGTATGTCTAGAACCAGCAATGCCTAAAATTTTGTCTCACTGAGTCCTTCATCGTGAAATATATTTTTTGGATATACGGGACCACAACAATCACTTCACGCATGCGTAATGGGCGATGATTTTAAAGGAAGCGAAAGCCATTGAAAAGCGCACACTTTTGTCAGCACGCGTAAATTGACTTAGCTCTAGTCTTCATCAGGTCCTGGTAACTGCCCCAAAGATCTAGTGGCCAAGACATGCACTCGACTGCTGAACCGCAGGTCGTGGGATCGGCTACTGGCCATGGCGGTCGCATTTTAAATGAAGGCCTAAATGCTTGACGACCGCGTGCATACTGTTAGGTGCACGTTAAAGAACCCCAGGGGGTCGAAATATCCGTAGCCCTCCACTGTGGCGTCTTTCATAATGATGTGGGGGTTTTGGAGTGTTAAACCTTGACACATTATTATTATTATTATTATTATTATTATTATTATAAGTAGTAGTAGTAGTAGTAGTAGTAGTAGTATTATATCAGGTCCTGCTGAAGTATTGGCTATATCCAGGAAACCAGAAATAAAATGTCGGCTCTCCTGACTACATGCCGCACTTTAAGCGGAACTTGTTTAATGTAATCGGATGCGCTAATCCTTGCACTTCAAAGCGAAACCTCGAAAAATCCGCCAGCAATAGTTCACGTCTTCTTGTTTTGAAAACGCTGTAAATCGCGTCTCTAGTAGCACGTATGTCATACCGCCACTCCACTCTGTAATCAGTATACTGCGCTGATACGTTACAAAACTCGCACTTCAGAAATAAAACAACTACAACAAAAAGAGATGAAAAGCACGAAAGAAAACATCGTCATGTTATACCCCATCCACACTGGCTTCTCGTAATTTCATAACATTGACATTGTAGAAAAGTGATGCCGACAACGTGTCGTGTGTACAGAACGACTATATGCACACACACACGGTGTCGAAATTCTAAGAAAGAATTTAGTTTAAAAAAAACATTGAGCCTCTCTGGACGTGGCATCTGTATTCGGCGAAACTGCACAGTACATGTTAGTGCGTCTTATAACAAATTAAAAAAAGTAAATTCAAGGTGTCATGGCTGATTCTAACCCAGCCGCGGAGGGTAACATTTCGATGGAGATGAAATGCTAGAGACCATGTACAGTACAATGTCAATGCATGTTAGTTAACATACATTGTCCTAATTTCCGGATCTTTCAACTACGGCATTCCTCATAATCATGCTACAGTTCTGTGACATAAAATCTCAACAATAATTAAGTCTTTATGCTCAACCAGTAGAAATATTCAGGTTTTTCTCATGCCTCGTAGTGCTTAAACAATTGACGCGGAGTGTAGCTGCAGTGTAATTGTTGACAGTTATTCATCAATGAGCAACCTTTGTTGATAGGTACATACATGACAGTCTGCTCCACAGGTCTATGCCACCGAACTCGAACGGTTCTAGACGCTCATTGCAAACGGCTACTAAATGGCAGTGTAAAGATACCATTTGCGCCAGAGATACACAGGTTAGAGACGGCGGCCGGCATCATTTAATCAAGAGTTGTGATCTTCCACGTAATAGGAAGACTCCTACAGTTGCTCTTGTTTAGTTTTTTTTCTCTCTTCCTTTCGCTTCTCCAGCTTTCTATTAGTTGTGTCAGTCCACGCTTTCTGTAAAATTTAATTTTTGTTTATCAACCATAGGCTACTCGGTGTTACTAATATCTAAAGATGTATATGATGGCAGCACTTATAAACCCTTTTATCCTCCTGGTTCAAGAAGAGTAAAGATTACATAAAATAGAGTGCCAAATTTATGCTGAACTACACAAGGGCGTTGCATATAAAGAGCCCAGACCAATTCAGAGAAACCTTGTTGCCATTTTAGATGCGAAGCAGCTCTTTCACTCAAGTGTCTATATAACGCCGTACGCATGTGCGTGCGTCCGTACGAACGCACCGCAACAGGTTTCCTTTGCCTCAGGTGTAGGAGCGATACCCCAGTAGTTGACGCTGCAGCTGCACGTTGACGCCACGTTCCCCTTGCACGCTCCTCTCAGAGGTGCGCACTGACGTCATTTTCTCCCTCACTCGCAGCACGCTCGCCGCAGCGCCCGCAGCTGCCGGCTTCTCCGCCGGCTCGCAACACACTTCTCTCTCGCTTCAATCTTTCCACCGCCTGCAACGCTCGACTACACGCCGAGTGCAAACACACTTTCGGCTCGTTTATCTGCGATGAAACTTACACAAAACCCAACCCGCCTCCCGTGTCTTTGCCGTTCAAACTAACGCTTATTTGAGTAAATGCTATAGTTTCGCTTCAGACCGTTCTTCCAGCTTCCGCGTGGATGCCCCTTTCAACCGGGTCAACGCCGTGCGCACCGCTGCTGGTTCGCATCCCGTCAGGGTTCCCTTCGTGAAGATGGCTGATAATTTTAAAGAAGAGGAGTTCTTTAAAGAAATGAAATTACACATATATGTACATATAGTCCTACATTCGTGCGTGCAAAGGTTCTCGTTTGGGCAGGACAAACACACAGTCGCAATGCACCCTTTCAACCTGGACGCATCTTCTTGCCCGCTTTTTATACTTCTCGCTGCGTAGCTATCAGCGTCCTCGCTGGTACAAAAGGAGAGACGAAACGCGTGAAGCATGCGACAAATCGCTGTAACTGCACTCGTACTAGACGAATTCTAAAACTTTTCGCAGCTGTACACTCATGAGGCAATAAGGCCTTTTACTGAAGTCATTAGACAATTAATTGGAACGGTTTTGCAGGGCTTTTAAAATCTTGCGTTGATCGTATGCACTGCTTAACATCTCTTATATTCCATCTCCCTCTCGACACGCTGCTTATAATGTATACGCTTCGTAAAGGCTTCGCTTAGCATTCGTCTCAACAAGCGCGTTCAATATGTACATCATTTATTCTATTTTTCTATCTCTTGCAGAGATCTGTCAGGCAACGTCTTCACAACACTTCGTACGAACGACTTTCCAGTAATGCTCTACCTAGAGACACTGTAAGTACTGTATGGGTTCTCATACAGTCAATTTTTCGTATGTGCATTGCATCGCATTAGTTTCAAAGTGCAACTTTGTCGTCTCCCTATTTTTAATAATATAGAGTTTAGCAGCTGTTGGCGCTTCTAAGTGGCACCAGCCACTCCTATTCCCGAATGATAGAATTCGCGCGATTCGCGAAAATTGAACCAATGAAAAAAAAAAGGCGGGTGGGGATGACAAAAGAGAGCACCTTGAGGAACAGTTTATGTAACCAAATAAAGATGTCACGTAATCTCGAAGCCCACTCACGTAGCGACACGAAACACAACGCATTAATACAGTGTGGACATGTAGCGCGACAGTTCTCGTAAAAAGTAGTCACACTCACGTCGCATATGCAAACACTACGTATAAATTACATCCATGTAACAGAACTGCCACTTACGAAGGTCGGACACATACGTGAACACAACTTTTTTCGAGCACCACTCTAAGCGGCATGAATGCAGGCTGTATTCGGCATTTGGAAATACGAGAGGAAACACTCTTGAACAAGGTCATTCAGGGCAAAGTTGCGAAACACTGAGAGACACATTTAAGTTATTTTCTGACACCGATCTTTTTATGGGTCCTTCTGTAATCAGAGAAGTGTTTTTATAAGCTAATAATAAACAATGAGAATGAAAATGAAACATACACTTATTAACAACCAAAGTATTCAGAAAGAGCGTAGGAGAATTGAGGCTTAAGTCGCCTGGCACTCAACTTACAAAAAAAAATAATATGTTCGGGCAAACAATATTTTTATGGTTCCGCTCACACGCTCATGTTTTATACATGAAGAAAACGAATTGTACGAAAAAGTCAATTTATGAAAATACGTGAAGAAGGGGTGCTTGTCATATTGCACGTAAAAGCACAATTTATATGAAGAGAAAGGGCAATGTAAGAAATACAGGAAAGAAAGAACCTGTTAAAATACGACGAACGACGTATAGATACGGCACCTGGCTATCAACAACATCTCCTTGCTGGCGCGTTCTTCCGCGGTCATTCCAAACCATCCATGTGGCACATTCACGAGAGTGTATTTCGCTTATCCGGTGGTGTTTGCAGTCAGATGTAGATAAATGGCCCAGACTTACTTCTGGCTCCCATCCATCTACATTGGTGAGAATATATATATATATATATATATATATATATATATATATATATATACTGGCATTATTGGAGCATTGCAAACTTAATCACCCTCAAAGTAGTCCCCTTGGGAATCCACACAAATCTCGCAGTGGTGCTACCATTGTTGGAAGCAGTCTAAGAGTCTAAGAAGGCCTCTTTCGGAATGGAATTCACTCAGCTGTCGTTGCAGCCATACTGTCCTCCCTTGTCTGAAATTGCTTACCTTTCAATGTCCTCTTGAGTTCGGGAAACAGCCAGAAGTCACAGGAGGCCATATCAGGAGCGTAAAGGGCCTGTTGAACTAGAGGAGTCTGACTTTTGGCCAAAAAAGTCTGAACCAAGTGTGAGGAATGTGCAGAAGCATTGTCGTGATGGATGCACCAGTTTCCTATTGAACACAACTCATGTCTCTTGCGCCTTACGGCATGCCGTAGGTGACGGAGGACATCCCCGTAATATTCTTTGGTGACTGTTTGACTCTGTGGTGCGTAATCGTGGTGTACCACTCCGCGGGAGTCACAGAAAGCACTCAGAAACGTTTTGACACGGCTGCACACTTGGCAGGCCTTCTTTGGTCTAGGTGACGTGGAATGCTTCTACTGTGACGACTGAGATTTGGTTTCCGGTTCATACCCGTACATCCGAGACTCGTCACCAGTGATAGCGCTGTTTATGAAGTTAAGGTCACTGCTTGTAAAATCCAGCATGTACTGTGAGACTTCAACACGAAGTTGCTCTTGCTCCACCGTGAGCAGTTTCGGAACAAATTTCGCCAGAACACTCTTCATGGCCAAATCTTTGCTCATAATGGAATGTGTAGAGAAAGTGCTGATGCCCAGTTTCCCGGATAGTCACACGACGGTCCCGCATCACCCCGCATCACGACCGCATTCACTTTGGTAATGACCTGCTCATTTCGGCATGTTGTTGGCCTACCTGAGTGTGGCATGCTCTTCACCGATGTGCGACTTTATTTGAAGTGGTCGTATCACTCTTTATTCTGCGTACGGCTGATAGCATCGTCACCGAAAGCTTTCTTGGTCTTCCGAATGTTTTCCGCATGGCTATCGCCCAGTTTTCAGGCAAAAGTTGATGCAGTAGCGCCAATCACTCTATCATTTTCCTTGCGATGAAAAACCGACGAAGGCACTGCGCACTACCGCAGAACACCTATGAAGGCACTGCCTCACTCAAATGCTGCGTCCTAGCGAGTGACGCTATTGGCAGGCGGGAAAAAACTCACGCACGTGCGCGAAGGTTCAAGATCAGCTGATGCAAGCGCACTTGTTTTAAATCCATCAGGTGCTCACACACACAAAAAAAGTTTAATACTTTTATAACAGACCTCGTATATATATCTTTAAAAACTAGACAAGAGAATACTTTCTCGTTGCTCAGCCCACGATGGTCACGTTTGCCCTTGCGCGAGTAACTCGGCTGCTGCGAGGCTCTTATCTCTCGTATGTTTACTCCAGTGTACGGAGCGCAAACCTCATTTCACCATCTTTCCAGTCACGCTCGCCTCTCATCTACCGTATGAGACCGCGAGAAATAAATCAGGTGTCTGTGGTATAGGTAAAACCATTTTTTTTCTGCCCAGTCTGACGCGGGGCGTAAGCAGCATAGCTGCGACGCATTTTCTTTCTTTTCGCGGGCATTGTTTGTGTTTGTAGTTCATCAGCGCATAAATAAGAGCTTTTGAGCAGAGATGCAGCAGAGGCGTATTATTATGAACGAAGAGCACTTTCGCTACAGATGGCTTTCGCATGTTTTAGTGTTTTCGGCTGATATATTCCTTTCGTGTTTATATTTGGAGGCAGTGTAGCCCGCATTCGGAAGCAAGAGAACGGTTAAAACAAAAATATTAACGTTAGTACGTGCTGCAAAAGCAACGCTGTAATGGAAAACATTTATTTATGTCCTTCGGAGCATGAACTATAGCGCGTAGCGAACCACTCTGACGTCGGGACAAATAGGCCTATACCATCTCCTGTACAGATCGTGGGCATGGGGCCGCCTGAAGTTCTTCTTGCGAGTTCGGATTACAAAAAGGCCGGCGAATCGTTGTTGACAATCAGTGAAGACTTTTGTCAATATCTTCAGACAGTCACGCACAATTTGACGTTGTTACTTGGGTAAAGTACGCGTTGGACTTACAACAAAATTAAAAACCCAGTACCTGATGCCAATGCTTGTCCTGTGTAGCACGTGAAACTTACCCTGCAGGTTTGATTATAAGTTAACAAGTCACATACAAAACATAAAAAAATGTTTTCATACCACTGCATTCAGTTCACGAGAGCTTCCTCAACAGCTTCATGTTTTCTTCAATTATGAAAGTTTTGGCTTTAGTAAGGCAAACACTTACGCTGATGTCTTCATCAGTAAGACCAAATGGAGGAGAGTATTAGTTCCCTCTTTCAATCTGAAAATAATGTCTTTAAAATCAAAATCGATCATCTCTACCGACAGCGCAGTGTGGAAATTGTAAGCGCCCACTGAAAGGACTGTGTATTTCAGCTTGCGGTGATTGAATAGGGAAAGAAGCCGGGGTTATAGAAATAGTTCCGGCCCACTCACTCTTTAAAGTTTGACTAGTCAGCGTGCTGAAACGAACAGCACGTTCAGTGAACACTACAGAATGCCACCTAAAGTTCTAATATGTCATGAACAAAAGCAGAGTTACAAAGCGGGTGGCTGGAGTTACACTCGAGTTCCTGTATTACGGCGTGTCCGAGATGCCATACATTCTTGGAACAACTGAAAAAAGGCTGATGGCACGACAGCATACGCCATCCATCCCACGCCTTGCAGTGCAGATATTCAGGGAAAAGACTACGCTTATCGTTAAACAGAAAGTACAGCTGAAAAAATGTCTTTCGACAAATAATCTCGTAGAGATGCTACTTTTAGTAAAGCTCTCAGTTCTACTATTGAAAACAATGTTTTGACAAATCATCTCGTTGACATGCTGCTTTTAGCGAAGCTCTCAGCTCAACTATTTTTATCCTGCGTTCGATATCTTACATGGACGTCGGGAAGACTGTGACGATGGCAGCAATTTCATGATTGCAGACATTCGATAAAATTGCGAAGAATTAATTTTTGCAAGAATACGCGAAAACTGGTGGAAAATATAATGATGTGCAAGTTCAGTTAACAGTATGTGTTAAAGCGTCGTTTTTTTGTTTTTTTTGTACTGTTGCTCATTGTAAACGGCAATTTTTTTTCCTTGATACTTATTAACGGCTGCTTTTTTATGTACGCATCTCAGGTCACTGTCATCGTCAAAGGTCGAAGAGCTGTCCGAAAAAGTATTCGAGAACCTTCCGAGCTTGAAAGAAGTGTAAGTATGCACTCCACACTAGTGAAAGAAAACAAAAGAACGAGCTTTTTCAAAGCACTTTAGCGCCAAATCCCGCTCCGCTAAGATGGTGTAGTGAATACAGGTACTCGGCCGCTAACCCGCAGGTCACGGGATGTATTCCCGGCTGTGGCGGTGCAGTTTCGATGGAGGCGAAATTGCTGTAGGCCCAAGTGCTCAAGTTTGGTGCACGATAAAAAATCCCAAATGGTCGAAATTTATGGAGTCTTCCACTACGGCGTCTCTCATAATTTTTCGGCCGTTAAATCCCACATATCAATAACCTAGTTTGGAATACCGAGTCACACGTTCGTGTACTTTGATCGATAACCCCACCAAAAAAAAACAAAAAACGGGCGTTTCATCAAAACATTTCCGGGCTTTCGTGCGAATCGTAGCTGTAACGAAGACTTTACCGAAATGAGAAGTTATAGGTGATTTGTTCGTGAGAAAAAGAAACGTGTTTGGTGTCTAATAGTGATATCCGGAAGATTATAATAATCGGAATCAGATATTGTTTATTCAGTGATGACAAAAGGTATTTTATTCATAATACAGTTATTTCAATAAATAAATAAACAAATAAATAAAAAATAAATAAGTAAAAACTTGAATAAATAAATAAATAAATAAATAAATAAACGTATTCTTGCACCAGGTACCTCACTGGAAATGACATTGTTTGGCTGCGAGACCACACTTTTGAAGGAAGCAAGGAGCTCGAAAATTTGTAAGTACTTCCAAGCCACGTAAGATTAAAGTTGAGCGAGTATAATGCTAGGAAAGAAAAAGAGATAAGAAATCAAAGAAGTACTGAGATACTAACAAGAGCTAGCCGTTACGTCGAAGATATCAAAAAGGTGGAGGCGGAAATGTTGTAGGCCCGTGTGCTCAGATTTGGGGGCACGTTAAAGAACCCCAGGTGGTCGAAATTTCCGGAGCCCTCCACTACGGCGTCTCTCATAATCATATAGTGGTTTTGGGACGTTAAACCCCACATATCAATCAAGATATCAAAAGGTATAATTTAAAAAGATCTCTAAAAAAAGCGGATAGATCAAGCCACACAAAATGATTCTGTGAGTCATTTTAATCACAATGAAAAGGCTCATTTGCTTGTATATAGCACAAAATAAGTGATGCCAGCAGGTTTACTGTAAAAGAAGTCAAATTTGCCCTCTGGGTTACGTGCCGTCACTTGTTTAGCTATGGAAACTACATTTGCCACAGGCCCTCATAATATAACGCGGTAAAATGGGCAAAAGTAATATATATATATATATATATATAAATAAATAAATAAATAAATAATAAATAAATATATATATATATATATATATATATATATATATATATATATATATATATATATATATATATATATATATATGACTTTAACTGGGAAGTTTGGGCACCCATGTTAAGTAACGTTAAGTTTGACCGGCAAGCCGTCAACCTGTGACCGTATAACCTTCATGGCATGCACATTATGCCGGCTTTAGAAATGATTTTAATTACACAAGACGACAATGTTGTCAGTCACCAGAGAAAATTTGGAAGTAAAATTTCAACGCCATAGTTTTTGTGCTTTCTGATGAGTTACTCAAAAAATATTACGTTTTATTTGAGAATTATTTGTTGCTGTCTGCATTAGCTATTGTGATTCGTCTTTCAGAGTATTGTCGCACAACGCTATTCGAGACATATCACCTGAAGCATTCAGTGGTCTGGATAACCTCAGTGTCTTGTAAGTGTTCTTTCTCTTTTCAGGTCTCCAATTTCTTCTCGTGTGATTTGGCATATTCCCCATATTTCGTTAAAGAAAACTCCGATAAACATATAAGCACCCCTACATCGCAATAGAGCATGTAATAAATATATAGGGAGATATTTCACAGAATATCAGTTTTGTACATTAGCAATGTGGGCTGTTATACTTGTTAACACGAGGAAACGAAATACGTAAACAAAGTAATAGAGACAGGAATTTCAACAGCTTAAACTTGAGTACGAAAAGTACATCTTTTGGTTGCTCCACTGCCTGAACATTATTCCTTTTCGTAGTTTGATGGCTTCATTAATCAATCAATCAATCAATCAATCAATCAATCAGTCGATCAATGAATCAATATTTGTGATAAACAATACAATGTTAAAGTGAGCAGTACGTGGCGAGAAAGAAACTGAACGCGGATCCCGACTTGGCTGCATGACTGCCGGTATGCTTCAGCGAACCGTATTGTTAAAACCACTGCCGCTGCACATATTTAACTAATAAACCTATACTGCTATTGTCATTGTCTTTTTGCGTCATCACAATTAAAAGCATTTAATTTGGTTTTCAATATTTCCACAGGGACCTCAGATGTTGCGCCCTAAGGAGGATCCACCCCATGCTGTTTCGGCACCTCGAAAGTTTGACAAGCCTGTAAGTTGCCTCTTTCCTTAGGGCACTTGCTACCTTTACAGCATCTTGCGCTGTCTGTGCTGTATTGATGACAAAATGGGCTTTAAAAACTTTATTTTTGTACTGCAGGGTGCGCTTAGTGCGTAGCGGGTATCTACCACGTAAAGCCTTGTGTTGATGATTATGTTTTTATGTGCATACGTACTGGTGCGCATAAACTTCAATAAAAGTGCGCTTCGCATGTGCGCTCGGTTTGTGCGTGAGAGAGGTATTGTGTTTCTTTTACTATCTTGTTTTCAAACAATATACCGTTCTTACAACGTGTATTATTTGTAAGCTTTAAATTCTCCAAACTTCACGTTAGTTCTACGCATTGCTGGCTATAAAATACTTTTTTTATCTCTTGTGGTTTCAAATTTACTGAGAGAATAGGACATCGCCGGCTTTGCACGAAGCTTCTATTGAAGCGTACCCAGTGCGGCCTGCTCTGCAGAATATATCTACTCATTGTTCTCAGCACAAAATCGGCTGTATATAGTCGTCGCATCATGAGAGCGGGTAACATAAGCCTTAAGCTAGAGAAAATTTTCCAGGAATTTTTGTAAATTCGTACTATAAATGAAGCGAGGTTCTCTCTTCATCATGTCGGTAACGAGGAACTGACTCTGCATTCAACCGCAGATAAAAAAGACTTTCTAATTATTTTTTGTAATTTTACTTCCCAGGTGGCTTGACGAAAACTTAATCGAAGCATTGCCCCCAGACATTTTCGCCTCTTTGAAGAACCTCGAAATACTGTAAGTAGTCCACCCCCCACCCCGCCCTCAAATAAAAATAAAAGATTACGCTGAACTTCAGGCGAGCTGTTGTGCCCCAGTGAGATATGAAGAATAACAAAAAAAAAATCGTTTCATTTCAGGTCGCTCACAAAGAACAAGCTGTCTCGTCTATCGTATCCATGCTTCGGCGGCCTTTCTATGCTCCTCACCTTGTAAGTGATGCGGAGGCCACTTATTATAGAGTTCCTAGCACATTTGAGCTCCTCGTAAATAGAAAAAAAACGCAAAAAAGTACAGAGAGTGAGAGTGACAAGACATAAATTAAAAGGAATCTTAACAGGCCATGCTTCGACTTGCATGCCGGCGGAGATGAGAGATAAGCTGTGATCTAACAAAGACTGAAGGTGACGCTGGGGCGTGGAAACTTCGTTCTCGTTTGCAACAGCAGCTGCGAAAGCAAAGCAACAGTGGATGGGCGGACGATGGCGTGTTTAATGTCGGCTCGGGCACGTGTTCTACCGAAGCTGACGATGAAAAGAAACGAGTCACTAAAGGAGGAGGCGCATGGCTTTTGTCTTGCGCGGAAGCAATACTGCCGCATTTGCTGTGCGGTCATCTTTGCCCCGGGTGCTTTTTTTTTAATGTGATAGCAATCAAAAAGTTTTTTCTTGAATATATATATATATATATATATATATATATATATATATATATATATATATATATATATATATATATATATATATATATATAAACGTACACATAAATGGTGAATGACGACAGTGGCAACGTCTACTACAGCAAAAAAAAAAAAAACTAGCAGAGACTTTCTAAATAATTGCTATCGCAATAAAAAAGTTTCCGTGCCATCAGTAATAGGAATTATCAAGATAGTACAAACGAACATCGGAGCAAACAGGGTATATTAAACATACAGGACTTGAAAACCTCGTTGTTGGCTTTTGAGACACATCACTTACTAAAGAAGGACGCTAAGATTTCGCCCACTTTACACGATTTTCAAAAACATCTACTGAATACAATACGACATGTTAGCTACAGGAATAACTGGATACGGACAATCTACGCTTCGCAAACGTTGCACTACCAGATTACAACACCTTTGAACAACAACAAACATATAGAAAAAATAACAAGAAAAAATAAAAATCAGAAAAAACAACCAAGCACCAAGTGATCGAACTATTCTTTTTCGTAGATTTCCTTTTATTGCGTTTATTTCAGTACATATTGCCTGATATTTGCGTTCAATGCTTTCGATCCCAACAATGATACGTTTCAATACATATTTACTTTTAAAATCCTATTCTATCTTTCAATGCGTATTCAAAGTCGTACTTGAAATACCATTTTTTAGGAATTTTTTAAAGTTCCTTTTATTTTTGTTGTCATTGCTCATGTGCAAACTGTTGTTATTTTGGGTGGCAGGACCTCGTCAGGCTTGAATGCTTCTAGTCCTCTTTTTCTAAAGTGTATTTTTTGCGCTTAAGTGAATGAGCAAAAAGGCCAGGTGGAAGTTCCAATTTTACATTTTGCGTTGGAAATCTCCGCGTCTAGCAACATGGATGTAAAAAGGTCGTTTTCCGTATTTAGGTGACATCGGTGCCATGACATTTCTGAAAACTTGGTGTGTCAACGCTATGTCTCCCTCAGAAGACAAGGTACTTTTTTTTTAACGATTAAGAACAACGTACGCCCTAACCAACGCCGTCAAAAGTCTACAACGTCACGTTGACTGATGCTGCAAGTTAAATGTGGTGTCTCCAACAGCATTTCTTTTTTTTTGCGCATATTCTATCCTACCGATCGTGTTTCCGTGGCAAGCACAATGAAACTGTAACTTGTCTATGAGAAAAACAAATCGTCTTTTCTCTTTACTGTTCCTTTAAATAAATGGGAATGAGAGTTGAAAGAATAACTGGTTTTTCCATGAAATACATGTTATACAATAGAGCTACGATTTCCTCCAAACCACCAGTCTTTCTGCAATGTACACGTGCCATCAAGCGTGGCGTTCCCAGTATAACTCGGTTGCCGTACGTTACAGGAATCGATGCTACGCCGTCAACAGCATTGCCCTATCGCCATTGAGCCGCTGCATTGAAGGTTTCATAGAAGAGCCGGCTGAACGTGACCAAACTGGAACCGTCGTGCAGCGTCATGATATGAGACTGCCCAAGTGATCCAAGTCACGTTTCAACGGCTTACTGCGCTATTTTCTGATGACGGCGCAAAGCCTTAAGGCAAACACGCGTCAAAGGAAGCCTTTGAGAAGAAACAGTCTCACATGGTTTCCCAGAGTTCGAGACGAATCGATTCAGGAAGTGCTCGCGGTTTCTTTTTTTTCTTTTCCTCCTTTGGACGATCTTTATATAGATGTACAGTGGTAATGTCGTTTCATTCTTTTATTGTTCAGAGATGCCAGAATAACTGCGCAGAAAATTGGTAGAAGTGGCGTTGTAATCCGGACATTGGGAATTGTAGTTTCTAGAGGAAAACACGTACATGATGTAGCGGGCTACACCTTAATGAGTAAAGAAAGAACGTTTCAGCTTCGTGATTATGAGAAAAAAGCGATAGCGTTATGGGGCATCATCACACATACTCTTCTTTTTCGCCGGCCACTCACACAAACATGAAATTCTCATGACACAACACTCCTTTCATTGTTCATAGTACGAGTTTGCAGTAGTCGGCATGGAGTCCAGAGGATGGATGGATGGATGGATGAATGGATGAATCGATATGGCTGTACCCTTTAGATCGGGCGGTGGCTAACGCCACCTAACCGTAATACTTAGTGAATGAAAAACTAGATTTATTTTTTCCCTTTAAATAGTGAGGTTGAGGACTCTATACACTTTGCAGTGAAGGGTTTAATTTTCACTCGTGCCTTGACTTTAGCCACAATTAAGATAACCTTCTTCTAGTTAATTCTATCCGCTTAAAGTCTAGTTTGCCATCCCTGTCCACAAACCCCAGTTCATTGAAAAACTCTGCGCCATCATCCTGAACTATAGGGTGAAGCCCTTTACATAACATTATCAAGTGTTCGGCAGTTTCCTATTTCTCTCCACATGCACTACATACCGTGTCTACCCCTTCCTATTTGGCCTGATATATGAGAGCGAGCATATGAAAAGCGCCATAGTGTGACAAAAAACAGAAAAAAATGTCTGCAGCGCGTGAAATTGTTTCGCGAATAGCCCAGTACCTCCTATGCATTTGTAAGGCTATACGCGATCACCAGCGTAGCGGCACGTTCTCCTAAAGCTTTTACTGATAATGATGATCGATTATTCCTGAATGCTTTAAAATGGGTGGGCGTTTTTAAGACCCCACTTATGGCACAATTCACCGGGTTCGACGCTTTGTGACGGCATTAGCAGCACAATATTTCACGTATTTAACCAGGCTCCTTCCTGCATGACTCCCGTACAGCTTTTTGTTACGCAGTTTCAAGAACTCACGTGGCTCTGTGGTAAAACACTTCACTGCCATATATAAGACCTGATTCGATTCCCACTCTGAACCCTGTTTTTTTTACAGCGAAAGCTGTATACGGCTAGGAGTTTCTAGTTCCCTGGAACGAGGAGAAACGAAAAACTGTTCAGCAGCGATGTCACAAGAGGGCTATATTGGTTGTTGATACCGAAGCAAGCGCGCAATTGGCGGCGATGTGAGTGACGTCATTCATCCCGTCACAGCCGAGGCGCCGAACACGCACAAATCACTTTCTAATAAAACCTTCCACATGAGTAGGCCACGGACAAGAGCGCCGACAGTGGAAACGTGAGTGAGCTCGAGTGCGCCGGACCGATGTGGCACTCCTGGCACAAAAATAGTCCCGGGAGAACGAGTGTCCGCAGAAACTCCGTACCGATGATCCGGCAGCCTTCCAAGCCGTGCTAAATTGTGAACGGAAATGCAAGTGCCGGTGGCAGGCGTATTCTTAAAACCACGCTGACGAGTCAACTCGCGATGTCAAACGCTTGCAACAACGCTGTGTCGAACAAGCACCGTTGCGGGCACAACAGCGTTGACGTGACGATTGCAGGAGGGTGTTGCTGGGGTGAACGCCCTCTTTTGACGGGAGTTTCTGCATATGGCACCTTGGCTTCGGCTGCGACGTCTGACTGTCTTTGGTTCGAGAACACTCACTGCGATTAACGCATTGTGAATCGCATTAAAACTTCTCATTTATCTCCTTCATGTCCACGATCATGCGAGGCGCAATGTGTGACATGTGAAATAAACAAGGGGGTAAAATCCAAGCCAAACGTGCGCCTATCCTCAGTGATAAGTACAAACATGTAATCATCAATTGTGGAAGGCTTCAGAGCAACGTAGGAGTGATACGACTTCTAAACTCCGGGGCCGTACGCTTCAGCTTTGTCTGGTTCATCATTTGTGTGGAGTGCTGGGGGGGGTGATATTTTTTAATTATTTTGTTGCATACATTTTAATTCCTCGCTAACAACCCACGACGCCACCACTAACATAAAAAAATTCGCAACATAGCTTCTTCAACAAGATTGCGTTAACAGAGGTAATGCGCTTCCAACTGGCTGGCTGAAATTTCAATAGGTGGAACTATATCAAAAGGCGTGTTGTCATTCTAGGCGGGTTGGTTTTAAGGCTCTAGCCATTGACGCCGTGGAGTATTGCTGCCGGTAACTATAATCTGCTAAAGAAGACGCCCCTTTTTCCCAACGCTTCTTTTGCATATGACAATTACCGTAAACGAAAGCCCGTGAGAGAGACACGTAAAAGCGAACACTGAAAAAGACAGGCCCACCTGTCGAAACGTCGGCCAGTCAGTTCTAAGCCAATTAAGTTCATTAAAACATTTATTGCACACTACTTGCCGATAGGAGTCTGTGTTGTATAACCAATTGTACGTTTGCTTTCAGAAACCTTGCGTACAACAAGATTCGCACACTGGAAACACCGTTCCTTGGCTTGGACGAACTGCTTAACATGTGAGGAAACAACGCAAATTTCGACGCACATTGTAAATTTTTTATATGTTAACTAAGCACGATAACATAGAAAGGTGCACCACGTCAGACCCTATATTACGAAATAGTAACTAGAAAATAATAATTAAGTCGAATAACAAGGGAGGTAAAAATAAAAGTGTCACAATTACAGAGTGTGAATGATATAAATTGTGTTCAAACTCCGTGCATACCAACACCTAAGCTATATACAATTCAAATCGGAGGAATTTATGGTGAATAAAAGTGTGCGTACTGGTTTTCTTTTTCGCCAGTGTGTGGGATGTGAGCATGATTTCAATTTGCAGACTTGTCAGAAATAACCACACTATTTGACGATGGTTGTACACATAACGGTTATTGTTGGCATTCCACCATGTGACAGTCACGACCGTTGCAGTGGCGGTGAAATATGAACTTGAATAAACAGCCCTTACCACACACGTACAATCTAAAGCTATATCTTGTAAGAAAATCTTGATATAAAATATATGTGATGTGATTGGGTGTTAAAATTACAGAATCCATCAGGGCAGATGAGATGCCCTCCCCCTCTCCTCTACCCTTGTCACCTAATAGGGGCGCAGATGCTAAGTGTGCCCCCTACCCTACTTTGACTTAGTAAGGCAGAGTGTGCCTCCTATAACCTTTTCTCTCCCCCTCCCCCTTCCCCAACGGGGAACCCTGCGCGTGCCTAAGTTTGACGCTGCAAGGCATGGTAACCTGCTAGTGAAGCCAGGATGCGTTGTAAGCGGAACCATTCACAGACTAGCGTCTGAATTGTTACATTATTGCAAATTGTACGCTTTCAAGTGTTTGCAGTAGTGCCAATGTTTCGTCAACAACAAGCTTTTTCGACATTGCAGTGATCTGGAAGGAAATCTGCTGGACTTTATTCCCACTGAAGCATTTCAGCCTCTGAAGAAGCTGCAATCATTGTAAGCTAAATATGTTTTTTATTTATATATACTTAAACGTGACATTCTAGACTTCTGAAGGAAGGAAGGAAAATAGAGGGAAAAGAAAGGCAAGGAGGTTAACCAGCCTATAGGCAGCCGGTTTGCTACCCTGCGCATGGGAGAGGGATGGGGGAGATGAAAGAGAGCAAAGAGGGAAGATAGAAACAGCACATTCGGCAGCACATGCGCGCACACTTAGTCATAGTCCAGCCTTGTCTTTCGCGGCGTGTGACATTGCTGTTACAGTCGCTTGTTCAAGTCAGTGTCGCGTAGGAATTTCAACAGAGCTTTCGTCGCCTTCTGTTGCAGTGTCCTCTCTCGGGCACTTGACAGAATAGTGTCCACAGACATTTGGCTGTTGTCGATGCGCGCAAAAGCAGACGCCAGTGACTGTCTCTGGATTTCATACAATGGACAGTCACACAGGATGTGGTGTAGCGTCTCTTCGCAATGACAGGCATCGCAGAGAGCGTTGTCGGCCATTCCTATGACAAAGGAGTAAGATTTGGTAAATGCCACTCCTAGCCATAAGCGATGAAGTAGGGTGGCTTCTCTTCGGTCGAGTCCAGTGGGCATGCGGAGAGCCATCAAGGAGGACAGGTGGTGTTGACGATTCGTATCGATGCTTGGTGGGCACCATAGTGAAAACGTGATTTCACGTGCAAGTCGTCGAATATTACTGGAAGCATCAGTCCTCGAAAGTGGTATGGCTTCTTCTCGTGTTCCTTCAAGGGCTGCCCGCGCGGCAGTATCGGCATGTTCGTTGCCTATGATGCCGCAATGACTTGGCAGCCATTGAAGCGTCACATGATGCCCTTTCTCGAGTAAAGTGTGGAGAAGGCATCGAATTTCCAAAACAAGCTGTTCGTACGGGCCGCGACGCAGTGCTGCGAGCACAGATTGTAGGGCAGCCCTTGAGTCGCTGAAAATCGACCATTGTTGCGGTGGTTCCCGATTGACCACACAAAGTGCAGCGCGCAAAGCAGCTAGTTCCGCTGCTGTAGATGCCGTGGAGTGGTCAGTGCTAAAGCTGATGGTAACACCTCTTGCTGGGATAACTACTGCCCCTGACGAACACTGGTGGTTCGTGGAACCATCGGTGTATACATGTATGCTGTCTGAATATTTCTCGTGCAAAAGAAGAAGAGACAGTTGTTTCAGCACGGGCGACGAAAACTCAGATTTCCTCCGGATCCCTGGTACACTAAGATGCACTCTGGGTCGAATAAGACACCAAGGTGGTATGGATGGTTTAGATGCATGAGTGAAGCCCGAGGGAAGTTTATCGTTGTATTTCACGATAATTTTGGCGAACGATGCTTGGCGCCTCTCTGAAGGCAACAGTGCAAGGTGATGGCCGGGGGCACGTGCGAAGTGTCGGATGTGCGTTTTCAGGACTTCTACAACAATGTGAGTTTGTATCGGATAGTCACCAGCAATTGCAATTGTTGCTTCTGTTGACGTACATCTGGGCAGACCGAGGCACACTCGCAGCGCTTGGGCTTGTACTGCCTGTAAAACACGAACATTGGTCTTGCAGGTATTGCTAAGCAAGGGCAAGCTATATCTGAGGAAACCGAGAAACAGGGCCCTGTAGAGCTCCATCATTGCGTCTACTGATATCCCCCACGTCTTTCCTGCCAGGAACTTGAACAGTTGAGAAATAGCGGTCAGGCGCTTCTTCATATAGGTCACATGCGGACTCCAACAGAGGTCCCTATCAATAATGATGCCCAGAAACCAGTGGGTTTTGGCGTAAGAAATCGGTCGCCCGCAGATTGAGATGACATAAGGGGTCATTGCTTTGCGAGTGAAAGCCACCAGCGCGCATTTTTCTGGTAATATGCTGAGACCTTGTTTGAACAAGTAGTTGGCAATCATAGTTGCTGCTTTTTGAAGCCGGGAACGTATCTGAGGACGTGTGACTGCCGATGTCCAGACACAGATGTCGTCTGCGTATATTGAGATTTTAATGGTGCATGGCAAGTATTCAGCAAGGCCAATTAGTGCAAGATTGAATAGCGTCGGGCTAAGAACTCCGCCTTGAGGAACACCCCTGGAAGTATAGCGTCGCGTAGTTGGGCCATCTTCTGTTAACACAAAGAATGATCTTGAAGTCAGGTAACTCGAAATCCACCGAAAGACTCGACCACCAAGGCCAACCACCGCAAGAGCACCCAAAAAGGCTTCATGTAGTACATTATCATAAGCGCCTTTCACATCTAGAAACAAAGCTGCAGATAGTCGCTTACGGGATCTTTCGTGCTGAACGTACGAAACTAGATCAACGACATTGTCAATAGAAGAGCGGTCGCGTCGGAAACCAGCCATTGAATTTGGATAAATCTTGTAGTATTCAAGATACCACTCCAGGCGGCCTAGTATCATCCGTTCCATTATCTTCCCTACGCAGCTGGCCAGTGCAAGGCAAATCCCCACTCGAACTAGACTTCTGAAGCAATCAAAAAGATCTGCCACATGCCTGTACGCATGCACCGCTTGCTCATGCAGCATTTTCTTACATCATTAAGGATTTGTTTTTTTTACTTAAGTTTCATTGGATGCTGTTTGGTACATAACCCACTAATGTAAAGATGCTGCTGCCCAGTTCTTGGCCGATCCTCTTTTGTGGGCGAGTACCACCAATATGAGAGGATCATCGTCATCATCATCGTCATCATTCGTGAGCCACGTTTACCTTTGACGAAGCTGCAACGAAATTTCTTACAAAACACATGCAAAAGTAACCGCATTTAGCTCCAGAAATACAAAACAGGCGGAAATGAGGTAAAAGAATGTTCACCTGCCGATAAGTTCGCGAAATCAGTGTTATTTATGTAATATTTTATTTATTTACTTATGTATTCATTTTAAATTTTATTTGATTACTTATTTGTAGTTTCTGTTAAGCTCCAGTTTTCTGCTACGTGCACGCCACGTGGGCTTCATGTTAGAGAGTAATTTTTCTTTTAGAACTATTCCTAATGCATTAAACACCCAAAGTGCTTTATGCATTCTCCTAAGATAACTTGAAGGCGGAAGCCGGTTTTGTTTTCGTCTCAGTCAACATCAGAAATTGTGGCAATCGCAACATCATGATGACGTCATTTGGTGACGTCATCAGCGATAATTTTTTTGCATCACTCGTGTTTATGTCGAAACCAAAGGACGGTGATCAAGACAGACGCAACTTCTTGCGGTTTATGAAGTATCTAACGCTTCCCCCTTACACAAGTGAATTTCCACTGCTACTTTTGCCCCGCCGTGGTGGCATAGTGGATAAAATACTCGGCTGCTGACCCGCAGGTCGCGGGATTGAATCCCGGCTGCGGAGGCTGCTTCTCCGATGGAGGCAGAAATGCTGTAGGCCCGTATGCTTAGATTCGGGTGCACGTTAAAGAACCCCAGGTGGTCGAAATTTCTGGAGCCCTCCACTACGGCATCTCTCATAATCATATGGTGGTTTTGGTCCGTTAAACCCCACATATCAATCAATCAATCAATCAATCAATCATTCAACTGCTACTTTTCCTATTAGACACTGGTACATTGGCTTCGGTGCAATAAGTGACTTTTAGTGGGGAAGCACGCTTCTCAAACAGGCTCTGATAAGTTTTTTTAATCACTTCTTTTTCACCACCGCACGTCAAGCTAAACAAGACTCAGTGAAAATGTTTTACAGAGAAGATTCTTACAAAAAAGAACTTGCCTGAATCTTAGCTTTATCAACAAGATATATACAAGCAGAGAGGTCTAAATCAATGGCGAGAAGTGTGATGACATCATTGCTGTGGACCATGCGCTTCGGCAGTGTCTTCGACACCCTGTGACAAAAAAAGAGACTTGTGCCAAGGAGTTCGTCCCAGTGGAGCTATTTCATATCAAGAAGAGACTGTCGAAAAGGCCCGCGATACAGTAGTAAGGTGAAACCTTAGTCTCCCAATGTGAGAGCCGCTTGCGTCAACCTGAACGTTGATCTTTGGGACCCGATTAAAATTTACCGTACCATAACATTACTTCAAGTGGTAGCTATCTCAGTGTATAGGCAGCGGATAATCAAAATATGAAATGGCACTTCGTTTTACACTCGAAGCCGTCGATGATAACTTCATGTTTCCTGTATAGGAAAAGCTCAACATATGGAGTTCCGTTTTCTTCTATCGTGTTTCACATCTACATTTTCCCCTCGAATCAGTGAACGCGAACGCATTTTGTACGAACTCTACCATTTTGCCCAAGGTATATTTTTATCAACCATTTTACTGCATGTCTGCTTTTAGCCATTCGTGAAAGCCGATTAGGATCGGAAGCTTGTAGCGAAATAGACGAGAAGATGTGAGGCGTTGTGAACATGGCTGACGTGACCATGCTGATCTCGCCACGTTGTTTATTTAACTAACCTTTAGTTTCCTGGAATAAAATGTACAATAGTGAGATTTACTCACGCTTGTTTGCCGATTTCACTGAAGAAAATGCGATTTATTGATTTTTAAAGAGTGTAGCGAAGGAAGCAAGCTTCAGTAGGCTGTGAGAGAGACGGTGAGAGAGAAAAAAAGCTAAAAAGCGCTGATAAAGGTTTGCGCTTCTGTTCCTGTTGTGCAGCTGCTAAAATACTCTAGTAAATATGCACATACATACAAACTAAAATTGCTTGCTGTTATCTTTCAGAAACATAAAGAAGAATGTACTTCGAAGCTGCTCGCCACAAGTGTTCACGCACCTGCAGAATCTCACGCACATGTAAGCGTTGCCTGATTTTAACGACATTATACATATCTCCCGCTATTCATTCATATTATCAGTTATATCGTCTGTTGTACTTATCACCTAGCTATTATTGACCTAAGAGAGTCATGCTTTTTTTTTGGTCAAGGTAAGCAAGAAGAAAAATGTACGAGAGACGCAAGCGATCGGAGCATCCTTTTTGGTACTTTACGTAAAATGAAGGAAACCTAAAAAGGAAAAGGAAAATTGGGACAATGGATTCGGGTTCATCTTTACAACAGCGCCAAAGACTAACACACGCAGTTGAGGCCGAACAGCACTAGAGTTCATGCTGTCCAGTCCTCTTCTGTGTGTTTTTGTTTTTTGCACTGTTTCAAAACGAAAAGACATAGGAAACCTGTTGCCGTATGCTAGCTACCGGACTACGCATTTCTGCGAAAAAGGCTCTATTAAGAGCATGTTGACTTTACAAATCCTCCAATAGTGCGAGCAAGAAGATTTTTTCTATAAAGGCATTTTAAGAAACGCCGCACTTCCGCGCTGGTTAAGCTTTTTCTAGGAGATAGCTCAACATTATGCTCGCATTTCAAACTTTGTTATCTCAACCGCAAAAGAATGGAAAAACAACGTTCTTTTAACACAGCCGTAATCTACGGCTTTTGGTGTCTACACGGCATAGTGTTGTTTTGGTGTGCGCAGTTACTTCAGCGAGTTCAGCATGTGTTCAATGGCACTACACGTCCGCGTATGCGAACCACGCGGTGATGGCATCAGCAGCCTGGCACATCTGCTGGACAACGTCGTTCTGCGAGTGGCCGCCTGGATTGTGGCCGTCATCGCTTGTGCCGGAAACCTGCTGGTGCTCGTCGGGAGGGTCATGTTCAGAGAACACAACGAGGTAACTACACTTACGTGCACTCGCCAGACTCACTGGTGCGGTTCATTCACTAAAACAATTACGTCTCTTTTGTTTTTACAGTGGTTTATCTGTACCGTTTTCCAGTTCAAACTATTCAGTCGCAATATATTTTTTATTATTACAGTGTTCGTCCCACCTTATCTATTGGTAATTGAGTACCATTACTGCTTGTGTTTTTAAAACCTATGTTTATGCACAAAAACAATACATGTTTTAGTTTAATAACTTCTAAGACCGCCTGTAAATGTGATGTTCTGGTGTTCTGGTGGCTAAGGTAATCGGCTCCTGATTCGCAGGTCGCAGGATCAAATCCCGGCTGCGGGGGCTGCATTTTTTATGGAGGCGGAAATGTTGTAGGCCCATGTGCTCAGATTGTGGTGCATGTTAAAGAACCCCAGGTGGTCGAAATTTCCGGAGCCCTACACTACGGTGTCTCTCACAACCATATGGTAGTTTTGGGACGTTAGACCCCACATATAGATAAATTGATTAAGCTAGTAGTGTACAAGAAAAAAAATAAAAGTAGATTTTAGAGGCTGTCAAATGAACCACAGGACAAGCTTCCAGTTTACTGCTCTTCGATGAGCAATGGGTGAGGGGGTATAAGTCAAAGGTAAAAAAATATCCTATAAACAAACAAATATGCATACGTCAAGAGTCATCAGCTCAATGATAATATATTGAATTCATCCAGTGAAGAAAGCCTCAGTATGGGCAAATCGCAGGTTCACTCGTTCTACATCAAGAACCTCGCGCTGGCCGACCTCCTGATGGGCGTGTACCTGCTCGTAATAGCGTCGCACGACGCGCGCTTCCGAGGCGAGTACATCCGCCACGACTACCGGTGGCGGCACTCGTGGGGCTGCAGCGCGTGCGGTGTCATATCGACGGTGAGCAGCGAGGCGTCCGTGTTCACTCTGACCGTGATCACGGTGGACCGGTTCATCTCCATCCTCTATCCGCTCTCCATCAAGAAGCGCACGCTGCGGTCGGCCACCTGCTGCATGATCTGCGTGTGGCTCACCACGTTCGTCATGGCCGCCGTTCCCATGCTGTGGCCGGACTACTACGGCCAGGACTTCTACGGGAGCAACGGCGTCTGCCTGCCCCTTCACATCCACGACCCGGGAACGAAAGGTAGGTAGAGTAGGCGCTCCGAAAGCTACAACTGCTCGCCTGCTCACGCGGATTCTAAGAAAAGAATATGTGTTACTCTCGTACTGGAGGCCTGACTTGCAGTGCTTGTTCTCTTCTGGGCCAGATGACTCTCAGGCGAGAATATAGAACGACTCTCTGGAAGAGAACTATCTAGCGAAGGTTTTCTTCTGGGCATGACGGCTTTCTGGCGACTTCATTGGTGTCCTGAAAAAAATCTGGTATGGTACAAACCACGACCAAAAAGAAAAAAAAAACAATTGGGGGACTCTTTTTTTTTCTTAGGGCATACTCGCTAAAGTGGTGTAGCGTGAACACTAACGGAGAGCTTAAGGAAGGAATAATACGAGTAATACGTGCCTTAATGCTAAATTTAACAATTTTTTTTCACAGAAATGTCCGGTCAGACATAACAACGACCGCGTTACTTGCGAGCCGGGGGTGACTAGTTTCAGTGTTGGCCTTAAAAGCAGATTATGGATATCTCGAATTGCGAGCAACTTCTGTAATTTCCAAAAATTATTGTCGTGCCACAAGTTTCGAAGGCCTACAACATCCGAAAAAAAACAGGACCCTGAAATTAACAATTTAAGAACCAATCAGCGAGTTTTTCCTAATTAGTCACTTCAATACCGCTATAGCCTAGAGAAAGCATTCCCGCTTCGACGTAAACTTCGTGTGAGAAGCCGACAGGAGCGTTACTGTAATACTACATCCATTAAAAAAATACATTGTCTAAACGTACGCTCTGTATAATGTTCGATGTTGGCGATGTTGCTGGCGGCAAATAAAAGTGCATTACCTAAATCTCGACGGCGCAGTTCGCCTGCTTGCTTGAGGTCAGGAAGAGATGACCTGACCCTGGCAACCTTGAAGGCGGTCGACGTCACTGCGCTGCAGGGCATCGACCATCAGGTCACCGATCTCTGACTTTGGCTGAATAGGATTGTTCTATCCCCGGTGGGCACGTCAAGACCAAACGTGCGCGTGTGCCTCTTAATAAATCCTCCGTCATCGATCGTAGAACGCACTTGACGGATGTCACTTCCATCATTTCGCACTAAACGAAAATTCAGATTAGGCAACGCACGTTAGCGCTTGCTCACTTGAAACAGCGACAGGACGTAGATGGTGAGATTGCACTTTACCACCCAGCGCACCAGCACGGTCGACGAGATATGCCTTCAGAAGCCAAATTCACAAAACTTTTCTTTCGTCCGAGGGCTTTTTTATTGGTCAGTCGACTTCTATATTGATACCACCCGTGTCGTCATTGGCTGAAACATTCTCTTGTGTATGTTTTTATCGTCAAATGTTTTTGTTAATACTCACCCTAATGACTCTTGAAGCGTACCAGTTCTGCAGTTTTAGAACGAGAACTAGACAGAATCGTTTTGATTATACTTTCAGCTGCAGTATCATTGCCAGTATATTCAGTAAATTAGACGCCGAACCAATAAAGAAACGAAAAAAAAACTGCAGGGACACTGTTCCTTTTTTCTATTTAAGGGGTGGTTCCGTCTATAGTTTAATAAATGTAGCAACTAGCTCAGCAACAAACTCTGCAAAATTGGCCTTATGGCTAATGTAACGATGTCCTTATTGCTTTTTATTGAATTAGGCGTTAGATATTGTATCTAATAAAACACATTGAGCGACGCAGACGGGTTTCATTACTGTGTGTTGAGGCACTAGAAGTTACTGGCAAATACATAGGTTAGGGTGGAAATGGCTTCTCAGTATATAGGCGGTTCGCTTGAAGCCAACTTATAAAAACAGGTATTCAAGTCCGAGTGAGTTCTTTATCAGTTACTTTTCCTCGACTTGCTTACTAAACCAGGCTGCATATCATATGAGGTTGCAGAACGCAAATCGACTTCCTAAATGAAACCTAATTCTTAGGCAATCTGATATATCCCAAACTATTCAGTAAGTGACCCATGCTATTGAAAAACACAGATATAAAGAAATAAAAAAATTGTGCACCAACTTTTATTTCGCGCGAACGAATTTCTAAAGGGCACAGTACCTCACATTAATTCATTCGTACTAAAGAGAACACGCGATATTCTTTGAAAAAAAAAAGAGCAATCACAGATATTATAGTGTTGGTCTTCTTTTAACACAGGTTGGGAATACTCGGCCTTCGTGTTCTGCACGGTGAACACCATCGCATTCAGCTTCATCGCTTACGCCTACCTGAGCATGTTCGTGACCATCAAGCACTCGAAGGTCGGCCTGCGCTCGACTCAGCAGCTGCACGACCGCGCCATTGCCAAGCGCTTCGCGTTCATTGTGGGCACCGATTTCATGTGTTGGATGCCCATAGTCATCATCAAGATCATCGCCATCGCAGGTGTGGGCCGTTGCCTTCTCATTAGGCGTTTACTGCGAAGCTGCACAAGACTAGAAGGTACAAAAATGTGGTGGCTAGTGAGTCCGAGCGTTCGTTAATGAAGAAACATCCTATAATGAAGAAACAAAGCCAGCGTACGCCACCTCAAAGGCTCTCCGCACTTCCATTTATTTTTCTTCGGATTGTTTCAGCATATACGGCGGAGAATGATAACTTCTGCAGTTTGAATCACTTTCCATGAAGTCATTTAGGTGTTCCAAATGTCATTACTATCATTTAGCCTAATGTTATTTTAACTATTGTCAAACTAAAGTTTGAACCAGGCATATTTTAAAATGTGGTCACATACAAATCAAAAGCCACAACAGAAGACACTTCTATATATCTGAGATGGGGATAAACAACAGCTTCAGCTTCGCTAGTTAACCATTCTCGTGGAGTGCGTGACGGTTGTTTCGTTGTGTTCATGAACGTCATGTACGTCATATGATTTGGTGCAGCACGTTCCTTTGAAGTAATTTCTCTACGTACTTCTGTGCCCCCTCCCCCCCCCCCTGCCTCTTCGATTGGCTGTCTTTTCAACAGCCTTCTTCGTTGATAAGATTTGCATGATTATAAGTATGATTTTAATCAATAAGTATCAGCCTCACTGATTGAATCATGTAATATGGTGCCTGATCAGGTTGTCGGTAAACGCGTTCCTAAACGAAAATGCAAAAACATTGTAACGAGGCAAATACGAACACCTTGTATATACTTACTAAGTATATCTATTAGGTCAGATAATTCGAATTTCGTTACTGCACAGTGTATTGCATGTTTTTTTTTATTTTTCGTGCCCAATATGCTATGAGTTGTGCTCTTTAGAAAGGTCTGTTCATTACTGATCTTTTTTTGCGTCAAAGCTAAGTCACTTATTGGATATTTTACATAATAATGACATCGAAGGACGTGTCTCTATATGCTCGAGCTTACCTTTTTCTGGAAGTAAGGAGTGGGCTGAACCAGTGTATTGTAACTGCTGGAGGCGTACAGTTTTCTCTTTTTTTAGCCACATGGGACCACAGAAGTTGAAGTTGAAGTTGAAGTTTATTGTGACATCATGAAAATACAAGTGACATGGTTCATAGGTATTACAAAAGGAAGTCCCGAAGTAAACACTGTCAGGGGGACGTGCTAGCGATAATGTGTTAATTAGGAATACAGGACAGGCAAAAGCGCATTTAAAGCTTAGAGGTAGTGTTTACGCATTGTAAAAAACAAAAAAGGCGTTACAATACTTAGACTAACGGGGCACATCCATGAGTGCTGAATCACAACTAATCTTAATTTGACGCAATGCAAGCAATATATTCTTGCGTTGTTGTTCTTATCCTTCTTGCGCTGTTTTATATATTTTTGTTTTTTTCGTTACAATGCAACAAAACAAACTAAGCACGCGACAAGCGTTAACAGCTTTTCTGAAAGCAAGAAAGGCTATTTTCCTGACCTTTCACTGTCATCTACGACGTGTAAAAGAGGTCGACTCACTCAATGCACCACCAATGTGACGTCGCAGGGATACCGATCGACGAGACCCTGTACGCCTGGGTGGCCGTGTTCCTGCTGCCGGTGAACACCGCCCTGAACCCGGTGCTGTACACGCTGACAACGCGTCTGTTCAAGCAGCAGATGCACTGCTTCCTGGCCAAGCTGCGCGAGTGCCGGCAGGCGTCGGCCGAGCGACACTCGGCGCAGTCCTGGTCCTCGCTGCCCTACGACCGGAGCTTCAAGCGCCACTTTCCTTCCACAAGCTCTGACGTGAGCTTTCCACTACGCTTTCCCCGTTTCACCGCTTTCGCCACGGTAGAGACCGACATTCTGCGAAATCCTGGGTCCTCTAGCAGGTTGGTGGCAGTCGGACCCGCCTCTAAGCGAGCAGTTAGAGCTGACAGGCTAACAAGCTTAAATTCTTCTGAGAGATTTCTGAGAGGCTCCTAAAATACTACTGATAACCCTCTGAAGGCTTGTTGAAGGCTTGTTGAAGGCTTTTGAAATACTCTCGACAGTCTTTTATCCCCTAGCTGACCTAGCTGACAGGCTTCAGCTAGCTCGTGAAAGTAACAGATAGCTGATGTACGGTAATACGTAGGAAACCAGCCAAACCTCGTGCCTTCGGCGATCAGCAGGCGACTCATGCCCTCCGAGAAAGGAAATGTGTTTCGAAACTTTTCTGTTAGTCCGTACTCGTCAAGTACATATCTATTTGGATAGAGTCGTCAACTCTCTTCGGAGATTATGATACTCTCTTGGGAAAGTCGTGAGGCTCAAAAGAGTCAACGTGTGTCTTTAAAGAGTTTCATTTACGTGGCAAGTGAGCACTCACCAAAAAAGCTAGCACATACTTTTTGTTTTTCAGAGCGTCATTAGGGACGCGTAAAGATCAACAAATATTCGTTAGCGTGATAGCTGGCAGATAGTTATTGATAAACGAGCTTGCGAACAATTGTAAAGACGTAGCCGAAGAGGACTAAGGGTTAGATAAAGCAAAGCAATCAGAAAGTTTGTCAGCGAAAAATGGAACCACCTCGTGCAAGGTACGGCTAATTGAGGTGATTCGGAGTCCTTTACTCTCCATCCTAGAGACACTCTATTTAAATTAATTAACATGTCTCTTAAATAATCAGTTTTTTTATGTGTGAACCGTGGGGGAGAGACCTTTTACCTAAAGTACAGATGCTTTAAGGAGCGTATAATTTCGTATGTATGTTTTATAAATATATGCCAGTGCACTATTTTGTATACATACGAATTTTTTCTCCGCAGAAGAGACGAAAATAGCTTGATAATTATAGAACGACAATGACCATTACGAAACGCTTGTGTGCATCTTTGTATATGTCGCGTGTCAGCGGCGCCGCACACACAGTTTTTTCTTCGCTCATATTGTGGCCCTAGTATCAAAGTTTGGCCACGAAGCAGAAGGGTACGAGAGGGCGGGCGCGGCTGTGGTGTCTAGATGAAGAAGCGGCTAGGAAGCGTCATGCTCCATGGTAACCAAATAAATTCTTGAGTAAATTAATATTGTTTGGAATAAAACGCAATAATAATAAATTGCCAACATGACAGCATGCTAGTAAGCTTGATATTGTGTCAATAATCTGGGAACGTAATGAATAGACGATGCACCAAGCGGCTAAAGGTTCAGTGCAATCAGTATGAGCTACAGTTCTCCAAGACGGCTTTGATTCTTGTTGCGTGTTTCAAAAAATAAATCCAACAGAATAAAAGTATAGTGTGCTTAATGAACAACACTAATGTTCGAACTTAATCGTTTCAAACGAATTCCTTGCTAAGCGCGTTAGCCTCGCGTGGAACACCGTGATTGATAATAACCACACCCCGCATCAGTGTAGGTCACACTGAGAGTTTTACTACGAAAGTGAATTTACGCTGTTAAGTGTCCTGTGTTCACAATCTTCCCGTTTTCTACTGTCTCTTTAAAAAAGACAAATCAAAGAGCAATTTTCGTTTGTTTTGGAGCGACTTTCTAAAAACTAGCTTCTTCGGTGCTTGTTTAGTTGTGGGATCCCATGATAAAAACTTCCTATATTTCATGACTGAATGCAAGTGCACAATACGACGAACAATTTAAAAAAGTAACAACGAATAACGTCATTTGGAGTATGTCTCTACGCGTCAGCACTGTCATCTACAGTTTCACTTCGGTACCAGGAGTGCGTTTCGTCGGTTGCAGTTCTGAAATCACGGAGAGCACGCTAACAGAAGATATCGCGTATAAAAATTCAATAAAGCGACACCAGCAATGTTTCTCCCCCTCCCCCTTTACTTGGCATGTAGGCGTTGACTTATCGTTCATAGTGACAGGTGCTCCCATTCCGTGCCTGAAGCCTGGCTTGCCTGTTTTGTACCATATCGCAGCTCACGGTCGGAACCCTGAGGCCCTCGTCACCGTTGAGGCCGCACTGCGTGCTCACGCAGGCGCGGCTCTTCGCAATGCGCGAACAGAACGCACAGCATGGCAAGGTCTCCAAACGGCGGGAAGACTTTGTGTAGGAAAGTGACGCCAACGCACGCGCGCAGAGCAGACCGGTGAGTACGTTTAGTCGGACATATTCAGACACATTTATCGACAAACAATTACTTAGCAAATCAACTCTCTTATGAGCATAAAACAATGTACTCTTCCAAAAAAAAAACTACGTGCGAATTGAATGCAGCAAGCTCATGACAGAAAAAAAGGACACTGCCAATTTTACTGCGTTCGTGAATCCCGTATGACGTATGAGGGTGCAAATGTAAGTAAAACATAGCTGACATGTCATGATATCAATGACACGACATGCAGCTCGGATCTTAGTCCCAAATTAATTGAGGATCCCAGTGTTGTATACGTCACATGATGTGGCGTTCCATCGACCATGTTGCAAAGTGGGTAGTTGGGTCGCCTTTGTAAACAATTCCGTCGTGCTGTTAACACATGCATGGCACCGCTTATCAAAATTTATTGGACCCTGTACTCTTAGCAAACGTATTTCTCTAATATGCAAATATTTCTCTAATATAACTGTTTGTATCATTTTTTTCAGCATTGTACACTTTACGCTCTTCAAGTGCTCGCTTCAACGCCGAATGACAACGACCGCTCGAACTACGACCACTCAGTGTGAAATAAGAGATCACTGCCTCCGGTGAAGCTGGCTTGCCGTCGCCGTGAGCTGCCCCAGACTCGTCCTCGACCTCATCCTTGCTCCATAACCACCGCTGGAATCCTCAAAGCGGTGCTCACCGTACGCTCAGTGACTTACGCGCTTCCTCTCTAATAAGTGTGCTGTGCCATGCGCGCATTATGTCTCATATCATTTCTTCCCTTGATGTTGAAGACGGAGCTTTAGTGTGTTGAACATATCGCGTGTATCTGAAAAATAGCCGATGAAAGTCGGCCTTCACGACACGTAGTGGGGCTCTATGAGTAGCCTGTTATTGTCACTAACCACATGTTAATAAGTGTAAGCTCCGCCTAACGTCATTGCTGCCAGGACCAGAGATGATTAGTTAAGAGCACCATCTAGCTTCATTTGCTTATTTACGTGACGTCAAATGCTTTTCGTGCATGTCAGGAAGGTTTTTTTGTTTTTTTGCATACAGGCACTTGTTTCGTTTGAAAAGGAACACCTACCAACGCATTCAAATAAAGTATTCAGTTATGTTTACTTTAAAATGAAAGATACTGGTGTTTCGGGTCCACCTCGGACCTTCACTGTAGGTGTTTAGAAAAAGTGTTGAACGATTTTGAGTACTTGGCACTCTACTATGGGAGAGCATAAAGCCGTCGCGTGGGCATCACACTTGATGAGGTCCCGTTGACAAAAATTATGGCGTCAGCCATATTAGGCAAAAGGAGTGACGATTTAGAATACGTGGTACTCCACTGAGCTGTCCCTTTAGCCATTTCAAAATGTGATTTACTTCCCAACCAGGTAGAAGTCTGTGGAATGTTTCCTTCTAAGACACTTGTTTGTGTCGCTGACTTCTGATTAAAAACTTCAACTCCTTATTGTATTTTTATTGGGAATGCAACATCACTGCTCGGGGAAACGTAAATAATTTAAGTGGGGAAGAAAAACTTTAATTATTAGGCATGGTCTTGACATTGATGATGAACACGTAGTTATGGTTACAACGGAAACAACCCAGCGTGACTCTTGCACACACTAATGACAGGGGCGTCGCAGTTCAGGGGGTGGACTATAGAGTTATGTATGTCAGAGTTGATTGATTGATTGATTGATTGATTTGTGGGGTTTAACGTCCCAAAACCACTATATGATTATGAGAGACGCCGTAGTGGAGAGCTCCGGAAATTTTGACCGCCTATGTCAGAGTTGACGGATTAAACTAGGCTGTTTAAACATAAGTGTCATGGTAATTGTAAACTGGAATTGATGAGGCACGAATAGAAATCGATAGGTAATTTTAGCGTCTACGTTATCCGGGTATGCGCAAGGGGGTTTATGAAATGGCTGGTCAGACAACAGGCTGATCCAGGCACTCAGTTTAGGAAGGGGGGGGGGGTGCACTGGAAGTAAAACTGAAGAGAAGAGGGGGGGAGTCCTGATAATTTTGTCTTTAGTAGCTTATATTATCGCAAGAACTTCACGAAATCGTAAATTTGTGCACACAGTGGTTTTGCTTTTTCGTTCAAATCGGCGATATGCGGTGGAAGACAAAGGAAAGGGGTGGGACTGCTGACACAGGCTTAGGGGGAGGGGGTGATTTCCCCTAACATCCCTATCCGAATTCACCATTGCGTAAGGCCATGGTATGGACGTGCTCTGACGCTTCGTGCAATAATTTTAAACAACATTACTTGTTTTCGCCGAGTGTGCTTCCATAATATTAAAGTTCAAGAGTCCACTGATACCTAATCACGTCACTTCGGAGAACTTGCACCGGCCGAGTAGTAGCATGCATCATGCTTTTAAATTAACAATTCTTCGCTTGCTTCGTTTATTTCTACCCCGCCAGGAGGTGGCGCCAATACTGCCTCTCACGTTTACATCCGTAGTAACTCGGTATAACGCCAACGTAGAGAAGTTTGCGGACAAGCTCAGAATTTCTAACTAGATGCATCTAGTTAGGGATTCTGAGCTTGTGCGCAAACTTCTCTGCGTGGATTTTTTCTCTGCATGAAAATCCACGAATTGCGTGTGACGCAACACGCTCACGTTAGCACTCTTTCCACGCTTTCTGCGAATCGTCATTCCACAGAGGTTTAGTAGAGCGTAAACAACGCTTTGCCGTGAAACGGAAAACTTGTTAGGCACAGTAGAGTGCTGCACTCGAAATCGATCATGCCGAGGAAAAAAAAAAAACAACGGTGAGTCTAGTCTCCTGACGACAACATCATTTACCAAGTGAGAACAAACGCCACTATTATCAGGGTACAAACGAGCAAGTTTCGTGAAGCTTGATAGATGCGAAAGCGTTAGCTTCGAAGGTGTTGCCATAGTATTTATTTGTTTAGTTTTTTTGCGTAAAAGAGGTTGTGTGAGCGTTACGTCTTCTAGTAAAAAAAGAGCAAAATAGAGACAGTGTACGCACATTGTTCATCTGCCGTTGCTTTCTGCGCGTTCACACTCTCATTTTGGCATAGTTTAGTGCTAGGCGTGGTGTCAATAGCGATATTCTAAAGCTGTTTTACGAGCTATGAGGTGAACATTTTTTACACTTAAGGGTAATTATAATCCTGAATGCTATTTGAATAAAATAACGTCATTTAATTTTGCTGAGAGTCCATAGAAACACTAATTAACTAATTAACGTGTTTCTTCTGTAATGTGATGTTTGGATATATGACCAGAGGCCCTTATATTAGAAAATAAATACTTTTACCTGTGTGTCCTTTTGTATGCATTTTGTATGTATGTTTGCTTTTAGATGATTTTGTATACGTACGAATTTTTATTCTGTTTTGTGTTGATCACTTGGCGAATTTTTTCATCTACTAGTTGTTGGCTTTTTGTCTGAAATTGTAATTGTATAACTTTGTTTACCTTGTTCTGAGCGCCATTGCAAGAGCAATGGTTCTGGGATCCAAACTAGCTTAGCTGTATGTTTAAACTCGGTGTTTTGCAAGTTATGTGTAAGGAAAGGGAATAAATGGAACTAAAACTCATCATCCGGTGCTGTCCGCAATGGGCATCGCCTCCAAGTGACTACCGCGCTCCGGCTTGTCGCACCAGTGTAACTTTGTCGTTGTCAGTGTGCCCTTCACAGAGAGATCCAATTCCAAATACGTAATTTCGTCCCAGTGTATTTTAAGCTCTCAACATTGTGTCTCTTTACGACTGTGCTCAAACTATGAGAGAGGAACACACATGAAATGGTGCTCCTGAGACTCGTTCTTATTTTTATATAAGCATACAATTGTTCTCATTATGTGTACTTTCTTGTGAGCAAGATTTATTTAATATATATTTGAACGTACATGATGTGGTGAATACTGTCTTATGTCACCGCGGTTCAAGAAATGTACATATTTCACCCGATGCACATCGCCCAACGACAACACCTGAAAGAACAAGGGCCATTGTAAATCGAATTCGCACAATAAACGTTCGTGGTTCTAGATTTTCTAAAAAAAAGCTACAGCATATCCACGGGGTGAATGATGATGAGAAGCCCCGGAGGTTTCATTGGTACCTGTGAATCTTCCCAGAATTTTGCCCAGTCTATCACCAGGGAAAGACGGCGAGCATGCACAGCAGATTCCGGGCCTACAGCTTCGCCACCTTGTTTTTGTCGCTCATACTCGAAGAACGCTGACTGCTGGCGAAAGAGGAAGCGCGCTAAGAGCGATGACATTTTAACACAAAAGTGAACGTGGTCTCCTATCACACGAGAGTACGCCGCGAGCACCGCAGCACCATGCGAGCGCCATCTAGTGATCTCTCGTCACACTATGTGATCCCACCCATGGTGCCGAATCGCCACCTAGTAAACACTCCGAGAATTAGAGCTGACTACGAAAACACCGGGCTTGCCTACGCCTTAAGAAGCTTCGCCCCTAACTTCCAATGTGTCATTTTCTCTCCTTTTTTTTCCAGCTGTAACTTCGGTCACCGTAAGTGTGTGCCATTTCTTAAACAATGACCGCTCAGAATTTCCCAAGTCATAGAAACCTCGGCACGTGTAACGTTTTTGTAACGTTAAAATAGGCGAAAGCCTTGCTGCAGTATGATGAGCCGCAGTAAGCATTAGATATTTCTTGATTATACAATGAACCATTTAAAAGAGTGCTGAAACACCTTTTTAAGTAACGATTTAATAGATTCACTGAAAAGGCTTATTGCCTCATGAATTCAACTTCGCAAAAAAATTTTAAGAATGCATCCAGTACGAAGAGATTTACAGATATGGTGTGTAGCACGCCGCAGTCGGATTCCCTCTTCTCTCGTCCCGACGAAAGTGTTGGAAGCTAAGCGGGAAGAGTTGGCGTTGGCAAAGGAAATACGCCCCGCGCACCTCAAGAACTTTACCATTTTTCTTTTTTGAATGCGCGGCTTTCTCAGTGTGATCGCGCACGCACGCGTGGACAAGTCACGGTCTCCCGCGGCGATCTCTGTAATGAAAGAGCGCCCCATGTTAAAATCGGCCAATGGCTGATGGATGGCCTTGTACGAGTGCTTTTCGAGCGTCTTCCGTCATTTGTCGAGAGAAGTGAAAGCAATTTTTAGCTGTATTTGATGATTCATTTTGAATTGCAGGCCGCGTGCTGCGCTATAATATTTGGTTCGCGTACGTGTTCTCGGGGTCCGCTGCTTCCGCTTCGTGCGATCAGCAGCGTTTTCTGACCAGGCTCAAAAAGTGTTGCAGGGCCGCACCTTTCGTGAACTACCCTTCATGTTGCGCACGTCCTATTTTTTTATAAATTCAAATGAAATAGAAGAGGTTCGTACCTATATAATGACGTCAACCATTCTTTGCGTAGCAGAGAAAATATGCAGTGAAAAAATCGCCAACCAAGCACTCTGTACAGATGAATAGTGAGCGAACTTGAAACTTGTGGCCACAGGTGGTTGCAGACATCAGAGCGGAAGCCCCCAGAGAAACTTCCGCTGAAAGCGGGCGTCAGCATTGGCGAACGCGTTTTCGTCATTGCTACGTTGGCACTGCTCTGCCGACAACGCCACTTCCTCGGCCTGCCGTTGTCGCCTGTATTTGGTTCGGAAAACTGCCCGATCCCCAGTGCGCAGTTGCTGCCTTAGTGTGCCACCCGGGCCTGTTCTTGTGCCCGGACTGCTGCATCGGCTAGACGAGAATGGATTCGGCTAGACGAGAATGGACGCTGCTTTTGGAAAGTTGTCTGCTGTTCAGGCTTTCGTACAATGCGTTCACTTCCCATATGGACGTTGCAAAGGCCTGAGCATAAGTGCGCGTTGCAGCGCGTGAGCGCATGGCTTCTTGACGTGGCACCACACCCTCTCTCTAAAGAGAGAGAGGGCGATAAGCTTTCCGTAGCAGTAACGTAGCAGCGCACCCCTCTCCCTTGATAGGAGGAGGACGCGGTGCCACGTCAGAAAGCCCCGCGCAGACACGCTGCAATTCGTACGTGTAGTCAGGCTTTAAGTTGAACCTTCTTGTGACTACGAAATCCTATTGCACCCGTGAGCCCATCAGTTGACCTTTGTTTACATTCCTACTTTGCCTGTCGACTGGCTTGATGGCTTTCTTTGGCTGAGAAGTGATGCGCGTGGATAAGGTGAGGCCGAATTCCTTTCTTTCCTATCATATCTTTTTCTCTCCTTTCTTGTACTCTTTCCACCCTCACTCCCACTCTCTGTGCAGCTCTGAGTTGACTGAGAGATGATGCTGCACTCTTTTCTTCATTTATCTCTTCTTCAAAGCCACTCCGTTGAAACTGCTCCGCGCAGGCTCGGTGGCACGATGTCGCTCACGGCGCTCCTAAAAACGCGTACGCTTGTGCAACGGAGAGAATGACGCACCTGACGTGGAAGCCAATAG
Organism: Rhipicephalus annulatus; assembly: GCA_013436015.1. Classification (NCBI taxonomy): domain Eukaryota; kingdom Metazoa; phylum Arthropoda; class Arachnida; order Ixodida; family Ixodidae; genus Rhipicephalus; species Rhipicephalus annulatus. Next base: position 1,083,630 of record WOVY01010693.1, on the reverse strand, counting down.
AGACGTTTAGTGTTCCTCGTGGCGAACGGATTTTCGTTTCACCTGACGATATACAGCTTTTTCCATAAAAATAATAAAAAAAGCACAAAATGTTACACAAATTTAATAGCATGTCTGGATAGCTGAATGCTCAAGACGGCAACCTTCTTTAAAAAAAGAAAATGATCTTAATTTTGGGAAAAGAGGTTCATTTACGCCGATTTCCTACGGGGTGGCTGGCTTGACAAGCGAATACAACTTCGTTCTGCCGAGCACCAGGCCGGAAGTGCACTTGTACCTATTTAACTAGTACGTGCCCGGCGGCAGGGCTTCTCTGCTTCTCACAGCAGCAGTGGATGCTCAACTGTTTCACCAAGGCTGTGGTGCGTTAAGGTACGCGTAGGGCCCTTCGCAGAACATTGTGGGGTTACCTTTCGCGATGAGTACCCAGAAACTACCGAGTGCCTTGTCGGTGTACTCCCCTGCTTATTGAAAAAAAAAAACCGGTTGGTTTCCGGTCGGCACCGGCAATCTAACCAGGCAACTCCCGCATTGGAAGCGTGTTATTTAACCCTGTAGCCACCACAGCGGTGGTTCCGTACAAACTCTCCCAACAATTTGCCCTTGATAGCGCAAAGAGCAGCTGCTAGATGATCAATAAAATACGGTATTTACAATATTTTCAGTTAACTCAAATGTAAGACGGCCCTCCTAAAATAGCACAAAAAGAAAGAAACGCGAGAGTGCATTTCATAATTTAATTTGTTCACGATGTTGAAGAAAAACAAACAAACTATTTCTTCTGGCATATAAAGGCGGTTTAAAGAAGGTGATCATGAACTATGCAGAAAGGCCAGCTTTGCGATAACACACGTGGATAATTTCAAAACAGATTTACACGAACGATTATTAGGGTGCTCGTTGTACAAGAAAAAATTCAATATATAGTACAGGTAGAGCCGAAATATCTTCAAGCTTCAGTCTTACATTGAAATTCTGCTTCACTTGGATGCGCGTGAAGAACAACTTTAAGCAAACAACAGTTACCCCAAGTTTAAATAGGCATTGTTATCCTTCCAAAACGAACATTCCAGCTTTGCCTGTGCATTTACATGCAATTTCACGTGAGTTCACGTTTACTTCGTGCAGAAAGAACACAAAAATAAGAATTGGTTTCCTGAAAAAACATGATTCTTGGGCAGGAAGTATATACATAATATTCATTATGTATATGCTTCCTAAGAACCTGGCAAGTAGACTGTGAGTAATGTTCTGACAGCAGCCGTAATAAATTATGCCACTGTGCTCACTAATGAGGAAATTGCATCCACGGCAAGGAAATAATGAATACTTTCTTTTCAATTTATTAAGAGTGAACCTGCAGCCTTCCCGAAGCACGATGCACGGTATTAGCACTTCGTGCTTACAAGCGGAAGCGCCAGCAACAATTAGAGTGGCTGAACCTTAATCTTCCGTGTCATATTCTCATTAGCGTAAACACTTGAAGGTCATTACTAGGCAGAGTGCACGTGGAAAAAGCGTTTTTGGTGTTCTCAAAGCACCGAACACGCTCTAACGGCGCGTTCACAATGAGCATTCCGGCCAACGAAAGTGCGCCGAAACAGCCCTCTCCGTGCCGACCACTCTCGGACCGATTTTCGCGGCGTCTAATGCCGAATCGGTCGCCGCGGAGCAATAAATAGAAACGCTAGTTCAAGAAATTTTTAAATATTGTGGCCAAGCCCTACTCTCTCTTGTCATGTCCCAGTGCATGTAACTGAATGTTGCAACCAACTAAAGTTTAACCCTCTCTGTGCCTACTTCACGTGCCTATTTCGTGAAAGAGGTGACCGAGCTTGTCGTTGACTTCACCGAGCTTCTCGCGGTCCTGCAGAGCAAGACGAACCCCTTAACACCGCTGGCGTCAGTGGTTTTTTTTCTGCTATTCATGCATTATAAGACAGCGACTTGTCAGTAAAGAAAGCAGTACTACTACTTGTTTCCCACATATGAAAATCATCATCATCATCATCATCATCATCATCATCATCATCATCATCATCATCATCATCAGCCTGACTACGTCCACTGCAGGACAAAGGCCTTTCCAATGTTCTGCCAGTTAACCCGGTCCTGCGCTTGCTGCTGCCAATTTATACCCGCAAACTTCTTAATCTCATCTGCCCACCTAACCTTCTGTCTCCCCCTAAGCCGCTTCCCTTCTCTGGGAATCCAGTTAGTTACACTTATTGACCAGCGGTTATCCTGTCTATGCGCTACATGCCCGGCCCATGTCCATTTCTTCTTCTTTATTTCAACTATGATATCCTTAGCCCCCGTTTGTCCCCTAATCCACTCTGCTCTCTTCTTGTCTCTTAAGGTTACGCCTACCATTTTTCTTTCCATTGCTCGCGGCATCGTCCTCAATTTAAGCTAACCCTCTTTGTAAGCCTCCAGGTTTCTACTCCGTAGCTAAGTACCGGCAAGATACAGCTGTTATATACCTTGCTCTTGAGGGATAGTGGCAATCTACTTGTCATAATTTGGGAGTGCTTGCCGAATGTGCTCCACCCCATTCTTATTCTTCTAGTTACTTCAATCTCGTGGTTCGGCTCTGCGGTTATTACCTGCCCTAAGTAGACATAGTCTTTTACAACTTCAAGTGCACTATTACCTATCTCGAAGCGCTGCTCCTTTCCCAGGTTGTTGTACATTACTTTCGTTTTCTGAAGATTGAATTTAAGAGCCACCTTTCTGCTTTCATGTCTAACTCCTTAATCATGAGTTGCAATTCGTCCCCTGAGTTACCCAGCAATGCAATGTCATCGGCGAAGCGCAGGTTACTAAGGTATTCTCCATTAACTCTTATCCCTAACTGTTCCCATTCTAGGCTTCTGAAAACTTCCTGTAAGCACGCGGTAAATAGCGTTGGGGAGATTGTGTCCCCCTGCCTTACACCCTTCTTGATTGGTATTCTGTTGCTTTCTTTATGAAGCACTATGGTAGCAGTTGATCCCCTGGATATTTCTTCCAGAATGTTTATATACACTTCATCTACGCCCTGATTCCGCAATGTGTCTGCATGACGGCTGATATTTCTACTGAATCAAATGCCTTCTCCTAATCTATTAAGCCCATGTATAGTGGTTGGTTATACTCTGAGCATTTTTCTATTACCTGATTGATAGTATGGATGTGGTCAATTGTTGAGTAGCCTGTTCGAAATCCTGCTTGTTCCTTTGGTTGATTGAATTCTAATGTTTTCTTTACTCTGTTAGCAATTACCTTTGTAAATAGCTTGTATACTACAGAGAGCAAGCTGATCGGCCTGTAATTATTCAAGTCCTTGTCATCTCCTTTCTGAGATGATGTTAGCGTTCTTCCAACACTCTGGTACTCTTCTCGTCAGGAGACACCTCGCAAACAGGGTGGCTAGTTTTTCTAACACAATCTGTCCTCCATCTTTCAGCAGATCTGATGTTACCTGATCCTCACCAGCAGCTTCGCCTCTTTGCATGCTCTCCAAAGCTTTTCTGACTTCTTCTATCATTACTGGTGGGGTGTCATCTGGGTTACTGCTAGTTCTTATAGTATTAAGGTCATGGTTGTCTCGGCTACTGTACAGATCTCTGTAAAACTCCTCCGCTATTTTAACTATCTAATCCATATTGGTAGTTATTTTGCCTTCTTTGTCCCTTAGTGCATACATTCGACTTCTGCCTATCTCAAGTTTCCTCTTCAATGCTTTGACGCTTCCTCCGTTTTTCAGAGCGTGTTCAATTCTCTCCATGTTATACCTTCTTACATCGCATACCTTACGTCTATTAATCAACTTCGAAAGCTCTGCCAGTTCTATTTTGTCTGTTGTACTTGACACTTTCATGATTTGACGCTTCTTAATTAGGTTCTTCGTTTCCTGGGAAAGCTTGCCAGAGTCCTGTCTAACTACCCTGCCTCCAATTTCCACTGCACACTCCGTAATGATACTCGTCAGATTATCATTCATTGTATCTACGCTCAGGTTGGTTTTCCCACTAAGAGCCAAGTACCTGTTCTGAAGCGACACTCTCAATTGCTGTACTTTCCCTCTCAGGGCAAGCTCATTGATTGGCTTCTTGCGTATCAGTTTCTGTCGTTCCTTCTTCAAGTCTAGGCGAATTCGAGACCGTACCATTCCATGGTCACTGCATCTACCTTGCCAACCACTTCTACATCCTGCACGATTCCTGGGTGTGCACTCATTATAAAGTCTATTTCGCTCTTATTTTCACCATTAGGGCTCCTCCATGTCCACTTGCGGCTTTCTCATTTTCGGTAGAAGGTATTCAAAATCCATAAATTCTTGCGTTCCGCGAATTCTACTAGTAGCTCTCTTCTGGCGTTTCTAGTACCGATGCCATAATCTCCTATTGCTTGGTCTCCAGCCTGCTTCTTCCCTACCTCTATGTATGATATGAGAATCATAGAAGTCTAGACCACCGAACAGCGTAGTGGCGTTTGCGAGCCGGGACAACAACCGGGTGACATCACATCTATCCCACTTTCGCCCCGTGGTAGGTGGCATATTCAGCAGCGCGGGGCGTGGCCAATGCGAAAAACACTGCGGTTCGGTGGCAGGGGAATTCCGGCAGGTGTAAAAAAAATCACAGCATATCCACGGAGTACATGATGATGAGTGGGGCGAAGCATCTGTCTGTCTGTCTGCGCTCCTGTCCGTACATTCGTTCTTTCTTCCGTGCGTCCGTCTGTGCGACTGTTCGTGTGGCCGTCCGTCTGTCCGCGAGTCTGTCCATATGTGCGTCGGTTCCTGCATCCATTCGCTTGTCCATGCAACCCTCCATTCGTCTGTGTGTCCATGCGTTCATTCATGCGTACCTTCATTCTTGCCTCTGTCTCTGCGTCCGTGCATGAATGTGTCTGTCTACCCGTCCGGCTGTCCGTGAGTCTGTCCATCCGTCCGTTTATGAAGTGAACACTCCTTGTACCGCCATTAAGTACCGCCGCCCAGTGGACATTCCAAGAATTAAACGAGATGTGGCACCGCCAGACGAGTGCACTCTTACACCCGGCGCTTCGTGTCTAGTTTATGGCACTGCGGCCCAACTTCACTAAACCTCGCTAAAACGAAGGAGGTTACGTCCCGCGATATAGTGACCTAATCAGCAGGACTCGCTTGCTGGATTTCGTGCCGGCCGGTTGTACCCTCCGACGTCAGCGTAGCTCTAGCCGACTGGGCTGGCCCTACGCCATCTAATGACGCCGATAATCGACGACAGCATAGCTCTGGCCTACTGGACTTGCCCTACGGTATCTCCTGACACCAACAAGAGCTCTCTGGCCAGTGGTGCCCCGTCCTCGGACTCCTGCAACCGTGTCCATCTTTCCTGTCTTCTCCTTACTTCCGTCGTTCGCTGTCCCTGCACCTCGCTCTCTCCTTCCCCCCTCTCTCTATCTCTCTTTTTTTTAATCCTAGCCTTTTAATTCCTTTTCTACCCCCATCCCTCGTGAGCTTTTGTTGAGCTGTCCTCCCCCTGAGAGACAGTTACGGGGCTCACTTTTCTCTTTCGTGTGTGTTTAGAGAAAGTTGGCCACGATTTAGTGTACTTGGTACTCTACTATGGGAGAGCAGAAAGCCGTCCCCAAGCTACGTCCCCCACACCATCTACATCTCTACACGATCTTTGTGTGGCCTTCTTTTAAAGACAATAGTCTTTTAAAGACGATAGTCTTCCTTGGGGACCTTCGACGCAGAACATTTTGGTCTGTCTGTCTGTACATTTGTCTCTTTGTCCACTCTTATTGGCATCGGGTACTTGAAACAGCCTACCACATCTGCAGCCCCCACCAATGTTTTCAAGGTTGAGCGTTCATGCTTGTGTAATTGTCAAATAAAATCAATTATTGCACATGTCTCGGGCTCCATAACAACGCGCATATATTCTGCATGTGCGTCTTCTACTAGAAAAGGCATACATAAGTAATTTTAAGGACCATAGCGCTTATCACGCGGCGCTGACCATGCAACGCTTGCACGGAAAGGCGAGTGTTTCCAACGCTTTGCTAAGATGAGACGGTGGTGGAACCTACCCGTCCCTTTGCGTTCTACACCTTGTAACCTCTGAGGTGGGCGGGCACACCTGTCTCAGAGCCACGCGCTTTGTTTTCTTAGAAAACTGCCAGGTGGCGCTTATCTATCACGTGTGACGTGGCTTGATGCGCTCGTTCAGCTCCGCTGCTAGCTCGAGGCACTTTAACGCAGCGCCTCCAGAATACCATTCACCGATTTTATTGCGCAGAAAATCAAATAAATGTCTTGTTCACTCTCTTCACACTCAAATTTTATTGAAGATTAAGTCACCGATACTAGTCTCTGCAGGTTATTTCATCAGAAACAATTATTTTTTTTATTTGAAGCTGATGTGCGCGGGTTTCCTCTTCAATTCAAATGAGTGCGCGCGTGCCGCTCCTCCAGTCCGGCCGTGGAGGTGGCTACGTACTACTACGACATCATAAAGGGTGCTTACCAGCGCAAACAACAGGGCAGGAGGGGACAGGAGAAGAGACGAAACAGAGCGCTTTGTTTCGTCTCTTCTCCTGTCTCCTCCTGCCCTGTCGTTTGCGCTGGTAAGCACCCTTTATGATGTTATACCAACACGCCCAATCCCACTGTCTACTACTACGACGCACTAATACTGCGACTGCTGCTACTACTACTGTATACTACTACTACTACTACTACTACTACCACTACTACTACATGCCGCCCCGTGTGCCGCTGTGTTTGAAAGAAAAATTGGTAGAATAATGTTCGCACCAGCACGTGTACAAATAAGTGCATGTACAAAAATGAGGCCATTAAAAGGCGCTGGTTTGAAGCGCATTTGTATGCGCTGTTTTTCTTATATATGATGTTCCCTCAATCTCGAAACTGTCAAGAATCAGCTGCTCACCATAAGGCAATCTGATCAGTTATCACAATACTTGAAGTTGTGTCATTTGCTGCTCACATATTCTATTGTTGGCTGGATATGACAACATGGCCATCGCTGTTAGAAGCTGAAGGGCTGCGCTGCTGAGCAACTTGGATGAAGGTCTGATCCTAGATCCTGGAGAGAAATCATCGAATGATGATCCTAGAAAAATAGAGAGAGAGCAAGAGAGAGAGATAAAGAAAATACATAGGAGGAGGAGGAGGTAAGTTCATTTACAGAAAGGCAAAGAGATCGGCCTGAGCGATAGCTTGCACTAGCCTGCTACTCTACACTGGGGGAAGGGATAGGGGAAAAGAAAGATTAATGGATGACGATGGTGATATAGAGAGGTGGGTAGGTAGTGTTCTTTCTAGCTGAGACACATTTTATAGCCGCGCACATAGTCCAGTTGTTTCTAAAAAGGTAATAACTGCTCTTGTGACCACAGTTGCACTGTTGGTGTCTGGCCAAGGGCCCAACATGGTCTCATCAGTTAATGACCTACTGCGATATAGATCAGTAGAAGAAATCAGTGTTTGTCGTTCACGTGCGTATGCTGGGCAGACACACAATATGTGCTCAAGTGTTTCTGGCACATCACAGTGTTCACAATTAGGACCGGTGTCACTGCGACCGATGATATGTGCGTAACGTCTGGTGTACGCTACACCAAGACGAATGCGGTGGATCATACTTGTGAGTTGCCATTTCAATTTAGGAGGCATGCGGAACCTCATTTCCGGGTCCCATTTGTGAAGTCGCTGGTGTCGCCGTTCTGGTTTGGTCCAGTGCTGAAGTGTGTAGCTGCGCATCACGCAGCGAAGCAGGGCGTTCGTGTCAGCTCGTGAAAACGCAATGCGTACTTCAGGGGCACTGCTTAAGGCATTTTTAGCTTCAGCGTCTGCCTCTTCGCTTCCCATCACGCCGCAATGAGCGGGAATACACTGGAAAGTTATAAAATGACCATTTGTTGAAGCAACCTGAATAAGTTCTGTGATTTCTATTGCCAAGCTGTAATACGGACCTTGCTTCATGATGCAATTAATGGTTTGCAAAGCGGGTTTGCATCACAGAAAATTGTCCAGGCTCGAGGTCGCTCTCCGGAAATAAACCTTATTGCCTCCCGGATAGCGACAAGCTCTGCGGCAGTTGATGTGATTTTATGGTCTACTTTGAATCGTCGAGCGATATCCATGTCTGGGATGACAAAGGCTGCCGCGGAGGTGTTCAGCGTGGTGGATCCGTCGGTGTACACGTGCAGAGAATCACTGTGCGTTGTATAAATGTGATATAGGGTCAGTTGTCTAAGGCCAACAGAAGAAATGAGCGACTTCTTCGTAATTCCAGGTATCGTAAAAGAGACAGGTGGTTCAGGCAGGACCCATGGAGGCACTGCAGGGGCATTTGGCGGAGAAAACCTTGATGGTATAATATTTTCATGCCGCGATATTACTCTTGAGAAACTGCAATCTGGGTGAGTGGCGGGTAGTACTGACAGTTGGTGCTGTCTGTGTCTGCTCAGTAATCGGAGGTGAACTCTAAGTGGCTCGCAGAGCATGTGTACAATGATGGGACAAACCCAAGCCTCTGCAATTGTCCCATTTGTTGAAGTACAGCGCGGTAGACCCAAGCATCTTCGTAAGCATTGAGCTTGAACACTCTCTAGTGTCTTCACACTAGGTCTCATATTGGAGAGCACCGGCATGCTGTATCGAATGTATCCCACAAATAGAGCATTGTACAATTGAAATAGCGATGATTCTGATGGGCCTCATCTTGCTCCTGCTACGTGGCGAAGAATGAGAGCAAAGCTCTTCAATTTAGATTTAAGTACTGCGACATGCCTCACCCACGATACATCTCTGTGTACGACAACACCAAGGAACTTGTGCGTTACAGCAGGTATCGCTGTCCCATTAATAAATATCGGGTATTGCGACATATGCTTGCGCGTGAACGCAAGCACTGCGCATTTGTCGATTGAAAGAGTGAGCCCATGACGTCGTAGATATTTGTATGTGATCGTCACTGCACGCTGTAGTGGAGCTCGCAATTGCGGACGATTAGTTCCGGATGCCCATATGCATATGACATCAGCGTATGCAGTGATCTTCACCGTGCTAGGAAGTTCTGCTGCTAGGCCAATTATTGTGACATTGAATGGGATTGAGCTGAGAACTTCTCCTTGGAGAACACCACGATGAACCTTATATCGATCGGTGTCTCCGTTACATGTCGTCATGTAAATGGTGCGGTCCATAAGGTAGCTAAAAATACAAGCGTACAGTCGTCCACCGATGTCGAAATCTTCCAGTGCGTGAAGGATCGCATAATGCAGCACATTATCGTAGGCACCCTTAATGTCTAAGAAGACCGCCGCCACTAGTCTGCGTCGTCTTCTTTTCTCTTCAACGCTGGTGATCAAGTCGACCACACCATCAATGGCAGATCGGCCTCTTCTGAAGCCGTTCATAAATGCAGAAAAGAGTTGTTGCTCTCTGGAAGCCACTCTAATCGTGCCAGTACCATTCTTTCCATCACTTTTCCGACGCAGCTGGCTAACGCGATTGGTCTGTAGGAGTAAAGTGCGTAAGGACACTTCGCCGGCTTAAGCAATGCAATAATGCGACTGCATTTTCAATTAGCTGGGACTTCTCCTGACTCCCATGAGGTGTTATAATGAGATAACAGGATGCATCGTGCTTCTGTATCAAGATGGTTGAGTGCAGCATACGTGATTCCGTCAAGTCCTGGTGCCGATGATCGGCGGGAGGCAGAAATCGCAGCGTGAAGCTCATGTATTGTAAAACGTACATCAAGGCGCTCGTCAGACGATGGAGGCGCAATGGTAGTAAGAGGCTCATTAGTGGCAAGACCATCAGTGGTGTCCACGATGAGGCTACAGTAGTCACTGGCTATCTCAACTTGTGTCCGTCTCTGATGTAGAGCAACAGCTTGAAATGGTTGACGTTGTTGGGGAGTTGTCAGCAAAATTCGTACCACCCGCCATATCTTAGATAGAGGTTGTCTGGGATCCAGAGATCCACAGAAATTTCTCCAACGTTGCCTGTCAATTTTGTCAAGATGCCAAAGAACATGTCGTTGAGCTCGACGACAGGCGGAAAGGTCTGAAGGCGACTTTGTTCGTCTGTATCGGCGTTCGGCACGGAGACGGATTGCACGAAGGGCCTCGTATTGGGAGTCAACTGCTGATCTCTGCATCGGTAGGTTAACCTGTTTGGTTGTGTCACGCAGTGAAGAAGCAATGATGTTCTCTACCTGGGATGGATCAGTCGCGTGCTCACAGCCAGACTTGACAGATGCCTTGAACAGTGTCCAGTCGGTTTGACGGATGTAGCGTGTGTTCGTGCGGCGAAACCACCTGAACTGAACATAGATTGGAAGGTGGTCACTGCCGCGAGTCTCCAAATCTGTGCACCAACATGAGGAAGCCAGAAGGCTTCTGGAAACGAAACAGAGGTCGAGGCAGCTGCTGTAGGACGTGCCACGAACAAATGTAGGTGATCCGTCGTTGAGTACGCTTAGTCCATAGTTGTATATAAAATTGGCTAAATCCTTGCCGCAATAATTCGTTGTAGTGCTACCGCAGAGAGGATGATGTGCATTAAAATCGCCGATCACAATGTGTGGCCTTTGTGCTGCTTGAAAAATGGTCCCCGGGCGGAAGCAGTCCATCTGTGCGCTTGGGTGTATGTATCCTCCTATTACGGAGAATGTCCGCTTTTTATGTGTGATAGTCAGGCTCACGTAATCATTGCTGGTATGCGACGCGACTTCATGTCTCAAGAACGTCAAATCACGGCGTATACAAACGAGAACTTTGCTCATACGTTGATCACTGAAGGACCAAATCTGGATATATCCAGATGTACGAAAAGTTGAAACCATATTGGGTTTACATATAACGATAACAGAAAATTGGTATTTAAAAACCCATTATCTGAAGTCTGACAGACGGCCACGTAGGCCACGAGCATTCCATTGCATAACAAGCGACTGGCGCATGCGTTCTTCGAACATCAGTGCCATGTTCACTTACTGAAGAACCAGTAGAAGAGGCTCCGAAACCTCATGTAGCTGCACAGCCGCCTTAGCAGCGGGGGTGTTTAGGCTGCTGATAATGTTACGCATCGAACCCGTCAAATTTTTAAGCATAGCCTTGACATCTGCGTTGTCCATCTTCTTGTTTTCTTTATTTGGGGTAGGGGCACTATGTGATGATGGCGCTACCGTAGCTCTTGACGGTAGTGAAGGCCACTGAGTCTCTGACGTGGGGAGAGCCAATGACAGGTTACATTGTACTTGCGTGGACTGTATTGGCATTTGAGCATCTGTATCCTCCTTTCTCGCCGACAAAAGTAGGCTAGGAGGTGGTGAGGGCACGGTTTTGTGTGTCGAAATCGATAAGCTATGATCACTGCTGCTTAGTTTGCGTCGGTGTCGCGAATGATGTTTATGGCGCCGTACAGCCCTTGCAGCTTCTCTGTGAGTGGAGTGGTCTCGAACCATCTTCTTCAGGATACTAAATTCATTCCTCATTTTGGGACATTCCTTTGATGTTGCGTCGTGGGCGCCTGAGCAGTTTGGGCATTTGGCCACAGCATTGCAGTTATCATTATCATGAAGACCACCACAATGCTTGCAGGTTACGGCACCCTTGCAAACTGCACTAACGGGCCCAAATTTCATGCATTTATGACATTGCAGAGGTTTTGGTACGTAAGGACGTACCGAGTGCCTCACGTACCCAACTTATACATGTGGGGGTAACGTCTTCGACTGAAACACTACTTTAACACATCGCGTGCGTCCAAAGCGGTGGAAGCCAAGCGCGGGAGCCGACGATGACAGCAGTTTCTCGAGACTCGAGTCTGTTATCTCCTCATCCACATCGTATATAACTCCTATTGTCTTTCTTCGTCGTACGCGCAGAATGCGCGAACCGAATTGTTTCCTAATCAAACAATCACTTCCAGCGTGTCCAATAAGGCCTTCGTAGTGACCTCCACGGACAGTATGTTCTTTCGGGTATTTATGCGTATTTCTAAGACTTTCCCTGGAGCGATGAGCTCAAAGTACTCTGACAGACTCTGCCTATTTAGAGAGTTCAAGATGTCTGTCTTCGATGTCGGCACATACGAAATGGTGTACGACCACAGGCTACTCGCCTTTGTCTGTGCTTGCCGGCCAGTCGGCGATGTCCGGCTGATTTTCCTCTTCAGGCGTCGGCTTGGTACGGCCACGTAGTCGCTGTCCGAAGCCATATCTTCAACAGAGGAGTCATCAGAATCGTCTACGTGGGCCACGCTTGGGCCGGGGTGAGAACTTGCGTCAGACGCACTATGATGTGGCCGGCCCGGTCCCGGTTGCTGGATGGGGTTTTGATCCCCCATTCTAAGGGGGAACGCCCCTCCCAGGTGTGTCGATTATTGAAAAATCTTGGCAAAAGAATTAGGAAACTCACAGAGCTCGAAGCAGAGGCTGTTCTCTGTGACAACTTCTTCTTCTTCCCTCTTCCAGAGAAATACATAGAGTTAACTAGAAGAAAATGCGGTTTGCTACCCTGTGCTTGGGAAGGGGAAAATGGGTGTAAAAGAAAGAGAATAAGAAGAGTTGTTGACTTCAGGAAAAACGTTGTGGTAACTGGAGCACTATCCGAGCACTATAAGAAGCAACGCTGTCCGCGGACAGCCAGAGTTTGTCTCTAAGTCCGGTTGCTTGCAGGAACCGCAGGAACGCCTTCAGAGAAGCTCGTGATGCAGACCGGGTAGGCCAGAGCCCCAGGATTTTGTTCTCTGCCATGGGGCGGTTGTCCAGTTGTTCTAGGGCGTCTGAGAGGGTATGTTTTAGGGGCGAAGCTCCTTATAACGGCACCCGTTCGTCCCTCGTAGTCATAGTGTGTAACAATTCTTACATTTTGACCTCCAAGGTGGTGCCGGTGGGAGATTTCTTCTGTCCGTTGTTGAACAATAAAAAATAGTGCTCAATGTACATGCCAATGGCTACTAATGGGGAATGAGAGACATGAGCATTCGGCTTTTAGTAAACGCGCACGCTGCAATCCCCATTAGGACCCATTAGCATGTACATTGAGCCCTATCTGACAAGAAAGTGTTGCTACACTGTACTCGCTGGGTGTCACCTCCTTAGTTTTAGAAAGTTTTAGCGAGCATTGAGCCGCAGGGCCATGAGTACAATGAACTAGTATATACCATGAACTCGAGGTGGTTAGAGGTGGGAAGTAGATACGAAGCGCAAGCCGTAAGAAAGTTGAAAGCCGAATTCTCCTGTCTCTCATTTCCCATTCGCAGCCATTAGCATGTACATGGGGCACTATATGACAGGAAAATGTTGCTACGTTATACTAGCTCAGCGTAACCTCCTTGGTTTTAGAAAGGCTTAGCGAGCGTTGGGCCGCAGTGCCATAAATACAGTGAACTAGTATATACTATAAACACGAGGTGGCAAAGGTGGGAAGTAGACCGAAGCGCAAGCCGTAAGAAAGTGTGCGTGTGCCACCTCTCGTTTAGTCCTTGGAATGTCCGCTGGATGGCGGTGCTTTTATATGAGGAATAAATGATGAAAAGATGCGAGATGGTGGTACTTGAAGTGTTGAATAGATGGACTAACAGACACACAGACAGATGCATGAATCGACGCATGAACGGATGCAGGGGCAATGCATGGAGTAACGCAGGGACGGACGCACGAACAGACGCACGCACGGACGGGTGGATAGATGAGCACACGGACGGACGCATAAACGGACGGAAGCAAGAACGAATGGACGGACGAATGCTTCATCCCACTCTCCATCATTCACTCCGTGGATATGCTGCCAATTTTTGTTTTCGCAGTTAAAGCGGGTGTAGTCACCGAGAAGTTCTGCGACTGTTTCACTGCGTCTGCATATTTCACCCAACGGGCTGTAAGCCTTTCCAATTGGAAATGAAGAGGCATTTGAGAACGCCACTCCAAGCCACAAACGGGCCAGCAAGATAGTGTTATGCCGTGATAGGATGAACGGGAGACGTAGCTGGAGGTCATGGTCCAAAGTACGTAGCCGTGCACTTGTGAAAGTCGATGAATTCCATAAGTCTAACGTTAGACAACGGGCTAGCACACGAAGTTATTTTGTTGTGCTGGATCTTGAAAGAGGGATGGTGGCACTGCTGAAACCGTCAAGGTCGGATCGAGCAGCTGCGTCCGCTTGGTCATTGCCATGAATGCCACAATGGCTAGGCAGTCATTGGAATATCAATTTGTGGCCCTTTTCAATTCCTCATTGTGCTCTTGCCTGATTTTCACTCCGAGCTGTTCATGAGAGTCGTGACGTAAAGCGGATGGTAGACTTCGGAGGGCTGCTTAGCTATCGAAAAAGATGACCCACGAATTGGGTGTCGGCTCTTTGAAAAAGTGAAGAGCGGCATGGAGAGTTACTGTTCCAGCTGCTGTAGTTGAAGTTACACCAATTATTTTTAGTTGTACTAGATCTTGATGGAATTATTGCAGCTGTGGTTGAAGTTGTCGCCGTAACTGAGATATCTGTGTAAATATGGGTGTGACGACTGTACGCCTTATGTAAATACAGTAGTATGACCTGTTTAAGTGCAAGCGATGACATTCGTTACTTCTTGGTAACACCTGGTATCTCAAGGCACACTTTAGGTCGATGTAGGCACCATAAAGCCGAGCGAGGTCCTGCTGCAGGCGTATAGTTCGAGGGCAAAGCAAAATTGTGGACAGCAATAACGTCCGTAAAAGTTGTACCTGGCCTTTCTTCAGTGCAGGTAAAGATGCCAGATGGTGTGAAGTAACCCGTGCGAGATGTCGAATATGTGCCCTGAGATACTCCGTAGGTACGTACGTGGTCATATAGGATGGTCTCCTGTCGCAACAGTTGTTGCCGCGGTAGACTCACATTTCGGAAGACCAAGGCACGTCCTTAAAGCCTGAGTTTGTAGGCCGTGGAGTATACGCAGATTAGTTTTGCCGGTGTTTCCAATCACAGGAAGACTTTGCCTCAGAAAGCCGAAAAATATGGCATTGTAGAGCTGCAGCATTAATTGTACTGATGTTCCCCATGACTTTCCACGCAGAAACTTGAGAAGATGCGCTATGGTAGCCAATCTCCTCTTCAATTTAAAAACGTGCAGCGTCCATGAAAAGTCTCGATCGATGATCTAGACTTATCATAGACGCCACACGCTGCTTCGATCTCGCACAGCACAGTTGTGAGGGCCTCCCACGGCATCACATGATGCCCCACCCACGAAGGTATAGAGGAAACGAACGGGCAGACCGCATGGCTCAAGCATTAATTTTCCTAGCCGCGGAGATGCCGACCCGGGCGGATTACTTCACACCTACGCACCCACGAGATAACCTCGAGAGCCTAAGACTGGCCCGGCAGACGATGGCGCCACCCCACCGTAAACTCACCCGCTGGCAATCCAGGGATTGGAGACGAATACATACGAACACATATCCCAACATACACACACTCAGCAAAATCTGGCCATCCCAATTTGCTGACTACTGCCCTTGGTGCGGTGACACACCGACACTGCAGCGCATCACTTGGACTTGCCCACAAAGATCAGCACACAGTAACTCAGCCCTCATCACACGAAACGAATTTATAAGGTAGTGGGAGGTAAGACTCACCCGGCAGGAGCTGGGAAGCCAGAGGGCAACTTTGGACCGGGCCGAGCGAGCTGCCCAGGCCAGTGGGGCCCTGGAATAAGGGCTCCACCCATGGAAACCTTAGTATGCAGTTTCAATAAATGTTTTTTCCTCCTCCTCCTCCCCACCAAAGATTGCATCCGTGACCGTTTCAAGGAGTTTTCTGTTGAGCGAATAAGACGCTCCCTCCATCCGCCCACGTTGGCGATGCTAGGGAGAAGATGTATTGATCACGTCTTGCTGGAAGGACCAAAACGTGAAGGTCACATACCTCTCTATTCAGCTTCCATAAGGCAGACACACCTGCCGACTTGGAAAGGGAAGGGGGACGATGAGAAGGAGGAAAAGAAAGCAAAGGACTTTTGTTTTCGAGAATTTTCGTTCCCATGGAATGCCCA
Organism: Rhipicephalus annulatus; assembly: GCA_013436015.1. Taxonomy (NCBI): domain Eukaryota; kingdom Metazoa; phylum Arthropoda; class Arachnida; order Ixodida; family Ixodidae; genus Rhipicephalus; species Rhipicephalus annulatus. The sequence continues at coordinate 1,067,576 of WOVY01010693.1, read as the reverse complement.
TTTTAAAACGGCACAACGTGAGAGAAAAAAACTCCAGGCCTGCCCAGAAGGCACAGTACAGTCACCGCTAAAGCTAGAAGAGCGAACTTTTAGAGCCTTTTCAAAACACTCGTTCGGTAACTATTTCAAGTACACTTGCTTGATAATCATTAGGGCATTAAAACACGTTTTTAAGTGCGAAGCATTCCTTAGCGAACTTCGGCGACATTGAGTGTATCTATCTATCCATCTATCCATCCATCTATTCATCCGTCCATCCATCCGTCCATCCATCCATCCATCCATCCATCATCCATCCATCCATCCATCCATCCATCCATCCGTCCGTCCATCCATCCGTCCGTCCGTCCATCCGTCCGTCCGTCCATCCGTCCATCCATTCATCCGTCCATCCATTCATCCATCCATCCGTCCATCCATCCGTCCATCCGTCCGTCCATCCGTCCGTCCATCCGTCCATCCATCCGTCCATCCATCCGTCCGTCCATCCGTCCGTCCATCCATCCGTCCATCCATCCGTCCATCCATCCGTCCATCCGTCCGTCCATCCGTCCGTCCATCCGTCCATCCGTCCGTCCATCCGTCCGCCCGTCCATCCATCCATCCATTCATCCGTCCATCCGTCCATCCATCCATCCATCCACCCATCCATCCATTCATCCATCCATCCATCCATCCACCCATCCATCCATCCGTCCATTCATCCGTCCGTCTATCCATCCATTCATCCGTCTGTCTATCTATCCATCCGTCCGTCTATCTATCTATCTATCTATCTATCTATCTATCTATCTATCTATCTATCTATCTATCTATCTATCTATCTATCTATCTATCTATCTATCTATCTATCTATCTATCTATCTATCTATCTATCTATCTAGCCACCAACAACTTTTAGCTCTCCTGGCCGTTTCGATAATGGTATCGATACTAAACTTGTTATGACATAACATGACTGTATGAGGAACCTGTTTGCGTAGTTATTACATGAAAATCATGACACACGATTGTCATGAATGTCATAATTTATATTTCATGGCCCTGCAGCTTTGGAGGTGGTTTCGTTCACACGGCTTATTTGCAAAACTGGTATGGTATGACATGATTGCATGGCGAACACAAGCGACAGACCCTAAATAAAAATAATGACATGCGTGTCATGTAACAACATGACTACATGCCACGCTCGTGATGCGCTCGCGGCCGTTTCGCAAGCGTCACATGTACAAAATTTGGTGTTGCGGTGTGTGAATGGATGACAAAAGTATGTGACTGGTGCAAGCATGACAAACACGAGATGCGTGTCATGTAACAACATGACTACATGCTACGCCCATGAAGTGCTCACGGCCGTTTCGATGGCTTCACATGTACCAAATTCGGCATTAAGCGACGCGAACGAATGACATAGGTAAATGACACATACAAACGTGATAATCACGACATGCGTGTGATGTGACAACGTGGCTACATGCCACACTATTGATTCACTCGCGGCCGTTTCGCTAGCTTCCCATATGCCAAATTAGATATTACGTAACGTGAATGGATGATAAAGGTATATGACTGGTGCAAACATGATAATCATGAGATGCGTGTCATGTGAGAACATAACTACATGCCACAGTCAAGGCGCCAATACATTTCGACGTGACGCGCTGTACGTGCTCACCGGCGTTCAATTCGTCGCGTCACGCCGACGTTGCCACGCTTGGCGCCGGTCCTGCCATATACTCGCAGGGACGCGCCGTGCTGTGTTGCTTTGACGCATGCGCGTTTCAGCGCATCCAGCGTCCCTCCGTCACAAAAAAGAGGGAGATGCAGTGGTGTCCGGGTAACGCATCGACACGAAATGCAGCATGTCGCATTTCATGGCGGTTGCCGCCGGGCCACGCTGACCGATCGGGCCTGGTGCCAGACTATGAGTGCTCGCGTTTTGCTAACGTAGCGTCGCTGTGCCCAGCGTGCGCGCGCGTCAATTCTCCATTAGAGTATATTGGGCCTTTCATGATGCGCTCGCGGCCATTTCGCTAGCTCCACATATGCCAAATTTTGTGTTACGTTACGCCAATGAATGAGGAAATATATGACTGGTGCAAAAATGATAATCCTGACTCGGGTGTCATGTTAGAACATGACAACATACCACGCTCATAGCGTGATCACGGCCTTTTCGCTAGCTCCACAAATACTAAATTTGGTATCACGTGACGTGAATAGATGATGACACAGAAGTCGTGTAGGGCATTATTTAGCTCCACCTCGTAACGTTGTGCTGATTTTAAAGTGGCATATCAACATTTCTCATTCGTGCTTCGCATATCATAGATACCCACTTTACGTGGGATCTGCCAATTTTTTTGGGTAGTAGGCCAGCATTCACTATGCTATTTTTCGTCATTCTTCTGAGACGCGAGGTATCCGCTAAACACTTGCAAGAAATTTTGTGCCAATTGTTCATGCAGTGGCTGACGACGACGAGGAATCATGGCTGAAGTGGGCATGCGCCACAGTTATTAAGGAAACAAGAACAAGCTTTTGTGATGGGTTGGAGCATTGGACGGGCCACTCGTTGCGCTATTCATATTGTGCGACGACTGGTTGTTCTTTCACTGCTTCAAAACGCTTTATAAGTTATTAACGCAATTGATTTCCCGACATCAAGCCTGCCTAAGGCAAGCTTGCCAACAAGTCACAAGATTTCGACCCTGTTGCGAAGTGACTTGGACTTCTGGACGTGTGAGTTTGTTTACCAAACTTTTGAAAGTTCATTGAACTGTATGACATTGTGTCTTGTGCATGTGTGCACGTGGGTGTATATTTGAAATGATTGATTGCATAGCTATATACCACATCATTTGATTGCATTATTTCCATACATTAAAAAGAAAAAAAAGCACCAGCGTAGCTCAGTGGTAGAATACTGGGCTGGCATCCTGGGGTTCCGAGTTCAAGCCCCAATGTGTCATTGGTGCTATTTTTTACTTCTAATTTCGCGCGTTGTGGTTACGGACACCGGCGGCGGCGGCAGACAGCTGTGCGGAACCCGAGTTGTGATCCAAGTGTGCTTGCAATAGTTACCCGATGGGGGGAGGAGGACAAGAACAAGAGATGAGGCATGGAGGTTAACCAGGCACATGTTACTCAATGAGTGTTTCGAAAAGGCTCTGAAAGGCCTCTTTTCTACATCTCGCTGCGACTACGTTGCCCCATCCGCGCAGGCCTGGTGTTTTTTTTATTTTTTTGAAGAGTACACCTTTTTGTGCATTCGATATTAACGACAGTGAGGACATTAGAGTCTTTTACCAAGTTGCTGAAGAGCCCTAGCAGCCAATGCGAAGCCTTCTTTGAAGTGCAAACGAGAAGTATATAGTGTGAACGAGCTTACGAGAAGGGCGCCCCTCAGTCGTGAGAGCTGGAGCGTGAATAATCATTGATTTGTGGGGTTTAACTTCCCAAAACCACCATAGGATTGTGAGATTTCGTGGTGGAGGGCTCCGAAAATTTCGACCACCTGGTGTTCTTTAACGTGCACCTAAATCTTAGCACACGGGCCTACGACGTTTCCGCCTCCATTGGAAATGCAGATGCAGCAGCCGTAATTCGATACCGCGACCTGCGGGTCAGCAGCCGAGTACCATAGCCAACAGACCACCGCGGCGGGGCAACTGGAGTGTGAATACGAGAACGCCTGCCTCAGAAACCTTCACGCATGCAAGACATAAGCTAATGCTCTGAATTCCAGCCTGCGTTTGCGCGTGCGCATAAACGCTGTGTCGTGGTGAACGTTTAACCGCCTGATTGTGGAAATCTTGCACGCGTCAACAATTCTTCGTTCTCGCATACGTATAAAAAGTCGACACCTGTGCATTGTAATAAAAATAAAGAAAAAGCTCAATTCTGTGCATTAAATAAAAACAACGGGTGCACAAATAACCGGTAGTCTACCCATACCTTCTGAGACAGTGAACCACAAATAGCGATGCACACAACTACGTGGCCACGGGTGACGACACGAGTTAGCGGAAATCCTATTCCAAGCTGTCGTAAACAGCGCTAACGCAGAAACACACAAAATAAAGAGAAAAATAACTCGCAAGTCGCGGTATTACGCGCAGTCTGGCTTTTCCAAAAGATATTTGGGCTGAGCTTCTCCAGACATCGCCAGCGAAGCGCCACGTTATTTTACTGAGCTAAAAATATGAACTGGAAAGAGCTTCGCGGTAAATGGAACGCGGAGTCTGAAATAATGTGATAGGCGCCACGTACCCCACTCTCGCACCGTAGAGCACTTGGTTTGGGCAATGAAAGTGTCTGTAATACGTGTTAAGATGGTTTCCAGATGTAAAGAGAGAACTTTTCATATGGTTATCAAATGTTAGTTACGCGTGAACCAGTTCAAATATCAAAAGATGTTGTCCACGAGTAGCAACGCGACGAGTAGTCTTGCAATGTTACGTTTGTGCGTATTCTTAAAAAGGTTTATGCCATTTCCCTGGAAATCAACGCATCAGATTAGAATACTGAGTCATTTGGACGCCCACTAGTAGAGGCGAAACATAGGCGTTACTTAATGCTTTATATTGACGTGGAAATTTGCAGCCCTACTATTTTAATTCAAAATCTGATAATAAATTTAAGGGCTTGATGTAGTATGCCTGCTGTGCACTTTTATTTAATGAAAATAAATGTAAAAAATATTTCTGTTTGAAGTTCGCACGCGAGTGACTTCGTTTTGCAAACAGGTAAGCGTAAATAGAGAACGCAGCGTTGGTGCGTCAACACAAGATTACGCAGTGGCAGCCGTACGCAATTTTTATTGGTTTGCTTCGTCGAGCTATGGGCTAAGGAACTCGACTGCTGGCCCGCAAGTCACGGATCTGATCCCGGCTGTGGCTGCTGCCTTTTTTATAGCGACGAAAAGGCTGTAGGCACGTGTGCTGAGATGTGGGACGCGTTAAAAAGCACCAGGTGGTGAAATTTCCGGAGCCCTCCACTACGACGTTTCTCATAATCATATGGTGGTTTTGGGGTGTTAATATCAATCAATCAATCAATCAATCAATCAATCAA